>JABSTR010003106.1:0-39240 GCA_013339765.2 Haemaphysalis longicornis | reverse complement strand
CCTTGCCCCAACTGATATCTAATGACTCAGTCTCATCTCCGAACTTGCAGCTCAAACGCTTATCACTGAACAAGGTGACGATGCACAAAAATCACAAGTGGTACGAAGGTGCCACTTGGTATGGTACGAAGGTGCCACGGCATGGTACGAAAATCATGGTACGAAGGTGCCACGGCAAATCAGCTCACAGTTGAATAACTGCACAGCAGTGCTAATTGCATTTCACAGGGCAGAATTGAAGTGCAGAATTGAAGCTGAAACTGTTGCAAACAGCTGGCAAAAGCTCCTAACGGTATTTAGGACTGCAGTACAACCTACGACAACACGCTGCAACAGCCATAAAACCACCTGGGACTTAAGTTTAACTTTACTATCGGGCAGCATGTCAATATAGTAAGTCAATCTAGCCAACCATTCCTGTCAGAGCATAAATACAACAACGGAACGCAATTTTCCCATTCACCATCGCTACCCCGACCACATAATATCTGATGCTTATGCACCACAACTACCAGTGGCATGCTTTTTCGTGTGATGCACACAATGGCAATACCGAATTTTCACACTTCGGCAACAAAAATTTGCCCAAAAATTCGGCGACCACTACAGGTTGATTTTTCACAGTTACAGCGGCTAGATTTGGCAAAATTCCATTGACAATTTTTTACAGCCCTTTGACAGAGCTATAGGTGTGAATGAAATAAACAGCGGAGGAGGCAAGTACGGCTGTTTTTGAATTTTTCAAGACAGTCCACAGCATTCACACGTTTACTTGTTGTTCGTGTACCCCAACGTGCCTTTCCAGCTGTCCTTTGAATGGAGGTAGCAGGACAGAATTCAAGGCACAGCAGAGGAAAATTAGAAAGGGTATAGGATCACACAACGATGATGATGGTGATAATGGTTGGATTTTAGAGGCACAAGGCCAACTGGGGCAAAGGGTATAAGGGGAATATTCTACCCTCCATGCAGTCAGTGCATGCTTTGCTCGCAAGCATAAGAAAGGTTTGTGCAAGGGCCTGACAGAGCGAGGGCAAAACATAAGCAGAACAATAACCATATTGCCTTAGTGTCGGTGAAGACGTCGCAATGCTACGGCATCGCACAAATTTGACAGCGCCCCCACTTCCAAAGATACCCCAACGCTTTAAGGGTGCCATAAAGACAAAATACAAGTTTGGTTAAATCTAATTTCTTGCATTTTTCTGGGTGGGTCATTAAAGGTTAGTCCTTCCAAGCTGAACAAGGCTCCATTTAGTCTGCACAGCCCCCTTTCAAAGCACTCACATTCTGCTTATCGTGGTCCCGGTCACTGCTGGGAGGGGCGACGAGTGCCAGCCGGTCGGACACCTTCCGCGCCAGAGTGTCCAGCTGCTCGTCCGAGAGCTGCGACAGCGAGGCGGCCAGTTCCGGTCCGGCATCGGTCATAGATTGGGAGATGGCAGGCTGGTCACTCCGGCTAGCCAGCCACGGAAGGGACAGGTTTAGCGACGCCACAGCGCCACCCAGCATACTTGGAACTTTGAACACCGCCTGGGCGACAGAGAGTGCCGTACAGACGTGCTGGAAACAGTTGCATTTGTACAAAGGTCTCACCCTAAACTTGATACAATTGAAATATGAGAGGGGGGCATGTCTGAGCGATCCGGCAAGCCGCAAACGTGCAGCTTTTTCCCTATTCCTCCCCCTCTTTCTCAAGAGAAAAATAAAGATTTGATTTATTGATTGATTACTCGTGTAGAAGCCACAACAATCATTTGAAGACAGATGGAAGCACCGTGGCCTCTGAATGACAGTGCAACAGGTTAAGAACGTCTTACTCTTACATTTCTTTTTTAACAGGATTGCCAGGCAGCACAGAAAAGTTGCGCGTTTGTACTCTTACTCTTCGAGTGATCTTGTTCACTTTTGGAAGGGACGTGAAGTCAGGAATTTTTTGCGAAAAGAGCAAGAACTGTTCACCAGAAAAAAACACTGCCGGCTGAGTTTTAAAAGACTGCGCCGCCATCCGCAAACACAAGTGGCATCTGAAACATGGGAATGTGATTGTTATGTCGAAGCATTGTTTGTGCTGCGTTTTGCAGTTTAGTTCAGTGAAGTAATGAACAGCACCAGCTGGGGGGGGGGGGGGGAATAAATAAAAAAGTCCATTGGAGTCCAAAACATCTTTGGACCGATTGGAAGTGCAGTTGGTTCCAATTGGTTCAGTGGTGTTCTGGACAGGTCAAATGGGACCTCTAATGGCTTTTTCCGGCTGGGCCTCAGAACACCGAACTACCACCATAATGATGTCGTACTTGTTTGCAACGTGTCTTCGCGCCACCTCAGCTTCCGAAATTTTAATTTGCACAAACTTCATGGCAAACATCAACTTCTTGTTCGCTCACGCTCAAATCTGCTTAAACGGGTTAATTAAATGTGCTAGCAACCTGTTCCGAGCTTTTCACTTTCAACTGTGCTCTGGCAACTTTTTTGCTGCATCAATCAGAGTACACCAGTTTCACAACTGGTGTACTCAACAATGTACACCAGTTGCGAAACTCCTCATAGACCCCATGCATCAAAACACAGTTCGCAGTGGGCCCCCTGCACTGGGCGCAAACAGAAGCAAGCATGGGGCAGGCTGAGTAGCCTACTATCTGTCGGCAGAAAGTTGTCGCAGTACTTGAGCATTGGTGACTGCTGTCGTAAGTCAAAAAAAAAAAAACTGGACACATAAGTAAACAGCACTTGATTCAATGTTCTCTGCTTTGAAAAGCAAGCTTTATTTTACCAAGTTGTGTTACTAAGTAAATGTTTTGCAATGTTCAGTTTTTGTCCCCAGGGTGCCATGCCAATACACTTGCCCATCATCTCCAGCAAAGCAGGGAGGCTCACATGGCCTGGGCTGTGGAGTTTCACAACTGGTTTATATTTAAGACCTCTGGCATCAATCGCATGTTGCAGAGAGAGAGAGAGAGAGAGAGAGAAAGAGAGAGAGAGAGAGAGAGAGAGAGAGAGAGAGAGGAGAGAGAGGTGAAGAGAGAGAGAGAGAGAGAGAGAGAGAGAGAGAGAGAGAGAGCAGGCGGGGCCATTCGAGCCAACATAGACACACGCACCTGGTAGATGGAGCTGCCAACGGATGACAGGGCGGGAGTGACCGCTGCGAGGGGTGCCCAGGCCTCCCCCTCCGCCTCTTCCAAGAACACCCAGGCCAGCAATGGCAGTGCCGTCAGCAGGAATGCTGCCACGGCCAGGCGCTTGCGTGATCGCGGGCTCATCCTGGCAGAGAGAGAGCGACAACCACACTCGGGACCACTCCTGCATGCCCCTTACACTTGTTCCCAAGGCCAAAGTGGAATGACAACCCACCTAAAGGTTGATCTCCGGTTGACTGCATCTAGTAACCAGCTATGACAGCCCCAGCAGTGGGAGGCCATGTTGGCGTGTGGAGCACAATCCTGACATTTGAATACGAACATCTTCGACAGATTTCCGTCTGGTGGGGTGCCAGAATTTTATAAGGAAGCAAGTGGAACTCTGATGGGGGCTGCTATTTCTGCAACTACAGCAAACCTGGTATTGGAGGAGATTGAAAGAACCGCTCTGAAAAGTTCCTCCGAAAAACTCGAGGTGTTTCTCCGCTACAAAAACGGCTGTTTTTGTATCCTCAAAGAAACAACAGCAGATAACTACCTGTTGCACCTCATTTCAGTTCACCATGACGAGAGAAACAACACCTTACCATTCCTCGACATTTTGATAGAAAGACAGACAGACAGATCGACTCACTTACGCAGTGTACGGGAAACCTACCTGTACCAGATGCTACCAGCAATTTGATCCTAACCACCCAAATTTCCAGAAGTCATCCGTAGTTCTGGGTCTCCTACTGAGAGCAAGAACTGTCTACTAAACAGAGGACCAAAAAAAAAGAAAAGTGAAAGCCATCGCGGACCTGAAGAAAAATGGCTACACCAGCAACTTCATTCGTTGAGTCAAATGCCATCTCCACAGATCAAGCAGCAACTAAAAAAAAATTCGCTTCATTGCCGCTGGTCAACAACTTTTTCCCTGCTTTCGCCACTTCCGTTCCACCTGACAACCCACCTGCATTTACCTTCCCTATGCTAATGGAGTGAGTGAGACGATATTGTGCATTTTCAGGAAGGAAGGTATTCCCGCCACCCACAAGCCGGTGTTAGCCCTTGAACAGCTGATGCCACGACCAAAAGAGCGTCCGCCAAAACAAAAAGTTCAAGGGATCCTTTACAAAATTCCATGTGCCCAATGCCCCGCCAATTACATGGGTGAAACCCAGAATTTCCCAAAACGCCTCTGGCAGCACAAAAACGACATCTGCAAGACTGACATACCGTATTTGTATTATTATAACGCGAACCCCCCTTTTTTGCTTTTACAGTCATGCTCAAAGTCGAAAGGGGCTTCAACAAAGCGGCAAGCCGCATTTCAATGTACGCGAACGCCTCCAAAAATACAAATAGATGTGATCAAAAGACAACTTAACATTTTTTTTTTTTGAGTAAACTTTCCTGCGAGTTACAATCAGGGGCACGTTAGAATCGTGCAAATACGGTACACGGAAGTCATTGGCCAAACACCGTGGAAAAGCTGACCACAGGATCAACTACAATGGCATGCAGGTGACTAGCAAAAAAAAAAAAAAATTACCCACAATAAAACTCCTCGTGCCCTGGCACATACAAGGGACTTGGGAAAAGCTGAACAGACCCCTAGTTGCCATAGCCCTCATCTGCACCCATGGCCCCCGATGCGCAAGGGCAAGAAACTAATACAAAAAGAGGCTTTCTTTTGTAAGCGGTGCTTGTGCTCGAGAACATTCACCCCTGATAAAGGGGCCGAGCGAGCTCTGAAATGTTTGGACCCCCTTGAATAAAGCGCTCTGTTGGTATACCTGCCTTTTCCTTCAATCCTGACACTGCCTGTTTCGAAGTTGAGGGGTCTCATCTACCGCAACTTACGCTGAAGCTCCCGGTAATATTTGAAAGCCCAGCTGAACTACTTCCCCTTTTCATCATTTCATTCTCACACTGCTGCCCCACTCTACCTTCTTTCACCTTTGCTTGTACAACAAATGCCATTCAGTTACCGGGGTGGTCCAGCTATCACTGGCCCTTCGCACAACACAACTGGCAGCTTTTCTTTTTTCTTACTTTAGGCTCTTCTAGGCAAATTTGCCCTGATCCTGGTTTTTATTCCAGAATGCTACACCCGTCATCCCTCCTCCATGGCCAGTAAAAATTTCTCATCACCGTGTCTACAAGTATGGTAGTTTTGGGGGTAGAAACTTCACGATACAGGTTGAGGGGGCTTGCGAGTACCATATTTATTTGATTATAAGGCAGTCACGATTATAAGGCAGGGGTGCAGTTCACACACGCGCACATACCACACACACACACACACACGTGTGCACACACTGAGCTTCAATTATAAGGCGGGGTACGACTTTGAGACTACGGAATTTTGGAAAAAAAACCTCGCCTTATATTTGAATAAACACACTACACACACAACAAGAGTGTAGAAAACTGCTGCCATCGTTAGCACCATGGCTCACCTCGAGAGCAGCCAGGCATCGCAGACAATCAGGGCTGCCGCTGCCAGGTACACCACCTTCCAGATGCTCAGAAGCCAGTCCCACAGGGAACCTGCACACCAGGCAGAAGACACCCCATTCATGGAATAGACCAAGCCTGTAGTGCCAAACTGCCATTCAAGTAACTCAGCACAAGGCTAATAAGAAGTGCAGGAGCACAATTCCCCAGTTTTGCCCCTTGTAAAAAAAACTTTTGCACAGCTGTAATGCAAGGAGTGACAACACAGGCCTGACCTTTGTTTCATCTTGGTGGTAGGTGGCCTACGACACTCGTAACGAATGCATCTAACAGGGGCCATGAACCAAATCAAGAATACAACTGTGATTAATTAGAAAAAACGAGCCTTTGATAACTCTTTCACACACATCCCAGCCACGAAATATGTTTAAATGAAAAAAATACGCCAGAAACACTGAAAAACAGTTGATGCAATATGGCCAGGAGTTGCATAACCTGGACCAGCACTAAAAACAGTGTGTGCACTGCACGTTAGCATTCGAGTTATACGATCAAGTGCAACTAGAAGCCCCAATACAATCACCCAATCATGTTGTCTGGCGGTGGCCTTGGCCGACGGGCACCAATCACAGAAACAGGATTCTGCGACATCATAGATGGCTGGGGAGTCATTACTGCTTATCTGTTTTCACTGACATCTGTCATTTGTTTGAGCTTTGCAATAACATTGTTATAATTTTATTGGGACAAAGAAGCCTTTTTAATGAGCCAAGCTTGTCATGGTTTGTTTAAAACAGACAAAACTGAGAATAATGCGCTAAGGAGGGAATACACTAGTACCGCGGTATAGTAAGTTGCCGATGTTCTAACTCAAATTGCAGAGTTATCACTGAACTCTCGCCTAGTATTTGAGCCAAGCACTGCAGCTCAACGCTAGGGTCATTCAAAATGCCCAGGCTGCAGCAAACTTATTTCATTATTGGCAATTCCTCCAGAGTTTCCACAAATGGCCCAGTCCTGTTTAACGCCCCTGTAAATGAACAGACAGAACAACCAAAAGGACTTGACAAGAGTAGGCACTCTTTTTACCACCAATGAGCCACTGCTTGAGTGACACCCCTTCAGTCAGCTTCAATCATTTTTGCTGCAGTAGGTTATAGCAAAACACCCACCCGTCTCATCAGGCTCCGGTATAAGAGTCGAAGCAGACTCAAAACTCAGCATAATTTGAATAGGCACAGTCTGCCCGCTTTCGTGCACACACCAATTGCAGATCATCACTTCAAACACTTTCAATAAACAGCCCTATCTGTTCTACTGGAAGCACTTCTGCTATCATTGCACAACACAAAGGCTTCAACCTCCATTTACGTCGATTGCAACAAAAAACTGGCAGGATGACTTCACTACCAGAAGAAAGCAAGCAATGCAAAACTGCAGCCTCGCCTGCAAAGCGGTCCGACCCGCAATGCACAAGTCACTGGCCCCTGTACAGCCCCATAGAGCCCTTTCCAATCACTCACGCCAAAACGATGATGAGACCTCTAGCTGTTCGACGACGGGCCCTCCCCAGGCCCCTGCCGCCTCTGCCCAGGCCACCCGCTGCGTGCCACCATGGCGGTAACGCCAGTCGGCACCCGCTGTTCGCGCTGCCCCTCCTGCGGCGGCCGCGTTCTGGGCACCCACGACGTACACCGCACGGTGGACAGCCGGCCGCTGACGCCCTGCACAAGGGGGCCCCACCACCACCACAAGTGTTGTTGCTTTTCCTCCGCTGGGTCTCAACTGTGCAGTCTGTCAGGTCGGGTCAAGTAGCAGTTGGGACAGTGAGGGGACGGCTACGGCGTCATTCTCAACACAGTAAGACCCACCCCCTAGCATTCCAGGTCGCTGCGTTTAGTTGCACTGAAACAGCCCGGTCTCACTGTTTTTAAGTTCAGTATCGTTTCAGATCACGTTGCCCCTCGTACCACATTCTCCTCTCTTGTAGCCACCTGAAGAGAGTATAAGTGAGGCTTAATATTTCACATTGTTAAGAGATAAAACCTTTAACTGGTGTCTGTCGTTTTACTCGTTTTTTCAGCCTGTAAAAGAGGTGCCTGTTCTGTAGCGAGTGCATTTCATACAATGTAGCAGGGTGTACTCTGCAAACAAATATTTTCTACACTCATTATTTGATAGACTGATCGACTGATGCAACGACTAATTGACTGAATGTCAAGTCTGCGAGCGACCCCTTGATGGCCGCTTAATTAAGATGGCAGATGCTCTAGCTAGACTGCGAGACAGATTTCATTCACGGAATAGCAACACTGTGCAATAACCGTGTAGGAGCCTTTGGACACATCTGTGGTTGGTCTAGGATACGTGCAAAAGTAGCTTGCTTGCACCTTGCCAACACAGTGCCCAAGGCGTTAAAAGTTTCCAAGAACTAGTAGACGACAATCTGAACAATCCATTGCTTCGAGCTGGCACTTGAAAACTGAACCCTTCATAGGAAGAAAACGAAATACAGACATTCCAAAAATTTTAGCTCTGTCAGAGAGGGGGATGTCTATGAAAGCACTTGGCAGGGCGCTACAGCGCCATTAAGCACAGGGAAGCTTCAAACACAGAAATGACACGCGTAGTTTCTGTGCGCAAAACTTCATTAAGATTTTTCAACTAGAAGCAAGGGTGATAAGAGAATCCACACCACAACGTGATGTACTGCAGTAATTAGAGCAAACTGCATTGCCCGTCACTTGCACGTGTAACACCGTGGAACACTTTTTGCAAAGCCTGGGGGGAACAGGAAAGTAATGCAAATTACAACTGGCAAGCGAATAACAGATGCGCCGACGCAGCACAGGGATGAGGTGCGCCGTAGTGGAGGATTTCGAACCTGGGGATCTTTAATGCGCCGAAATATCTTAAATTGCAACTCAGCAGCGCAACGCCTTAGCCAGTGAGCCACTGCAGCAGGTATGCAGCATAACAAAACAGAGACCAACAACGATAGCACATGTCACTTAAAAAACATTGGCAACTCCCAGTTTCCCTGACTCGTAGCTCCATTCAAATCCAACTCCATCCAAGCACACTCTTGGCGCACACCATGAGCAGTGCACCCTAGAGACTGTGGCATTCCACAGCAGCATGCAATGCACAGCCATCACCTCCAACTGTTCGCACAGAGAAAGTATCCTGCTAGCATGGCACAGCAGGTGGCGTGCTCCCCTGGCAACCAAGTGGGCCACGATTCAAAAGTCACAGCCAAAGGAGATTTTTCTTTTTTGTTTGTTTATTTGTTTCGGAGTTCTAAGTCATGCACAAACTGAGTCCATCTACAGAATCAGACATCTCAATGCATGCATAATTGACGGACTAGTGAATTAGCACCTCAACGCAGCGCTTACGAAACCATACCTGTTTCAACTTGGTGCAGCCTCAAATCCTTACTGTGGTAACTGCGGATCATAGGAAACCGTGGAACACGAACTGTCAGGGTGCCCCGCTCATATGCTCGCAAGGTGCCATTGGACGCAGGAGATCGAGCACCTACGCCCAATACCAATCAGCTTAAAAGTACTCCTCGGTCCATGGCCCTCCCTTTCCGCTCAACGCGAAGCACTAGTGGGGGTTATTTGAGTACCTGGACTAGATCGGCGTCACTGAAATGATTTAATATAATACTACCGTGATGTTCATCAAACTGTTCACACAAACTGCGCCCTGTCTGCTTTGTTTTTGCTTCTTTTGTCCTCTTTCCTCTGCCCTGTTATCCATAGGGCCTTTTCTATCCTCCCCTACCCTTTCCCCTTCCGAAGTGGCATGTTGGTGTTGATGTTCTGGCAAGCCTGTCGGCTTTCTTCTCTAATAAAAAGCTTTCTCTCTCTCTCTTTAGTAAATCAATCAATCAATGCGTCAATTCGGCCACCACACGAGCAGCTTCCCCTTCACAGGTGGCCCAAGTTCACTCTTTGGTTGGCTAGAAACCCTCTTCGATGCTGCCTCTATATAACAGTCTGACGCGTCAGCCCCTTTCCAGTGGGAGCCTGAGGTGCACGCCTGAGGTGGATGGCTGAGGCATGTCCATGGCATGCAAAGGTATCAGCCACCCTAGAGTCCCTAAACACAGAACAGTAGGAGCACTACCTCGCAAAGGGCGGAGAAATTTTGTGAATCGTTTCGTATGGTTTTCGAGAAGTTGTGCTGACAGGTGGACGGACAATGCTGTGGCCGGCAGCAGGAAAGAATGCTAGCGCGCAGGGAAGCATACACCGAACAACAAACAGGAAAGAGATTGTTGCACCAGCTGACGCGACAGACAATGTTATACACGTGGCGTTCACCACACACACAAAAAGAAAAAAAAAGTTTTGGGGGCTTAATGTGTCGAAAGCTACACCTGGGCTATGAAACACGTTGTAGTGGAGGGCTTCCGGTTAATTTAGAACACCTTGGGGGGATCTTCAATGCTTTCCAAAGGCCCAACACACGAGAGTTTTCACTTCCTGCCTCCACCAGAAAAGTGGCCACCGCAGTCGGGAATTGAGCCCGCATCCTTCGTCTTGGCAGAGCAACGCCTTAGCCACCATGGCAGGGTGAACACAGACACATGAGTTGCGGGGCAAGTGGCCTAAGTGCATTTCGCATATAAAAAAAATGGGAGGACGACTCACCACGCATGCGTGGCACAGCCTGTCCCTCGTCCTCGTCGTCCGAATAGATGTCACCCATTGTGTCACCGTTGGGCAGTTCTGTGGTCACTGTCCTGGTGGTGGTGGTGGTGGTCGTTGTGCCAGTGGCCTGGGTAGCCGAGTCGCCGGCAAAGAGGCCGTTGCTCTTCAGCACACCGTTCAAGGCACTGCAACAGGAAGGACAGCAGTCAGACAGGCCTGAACCAGTCCAGTCACCTGACGCATTGCAAAATAAAGGAGGGCTACAGCGTAGAGCTATTTTTTTTTAAGTGCACTCGTGGAAGAGGTGCAAGCAGTGCAGCATACGCTCTTTTTTTACTAGAATATAGCTCCAGTAGCACTCTGCACTCACCTGCACCAGTTCAGGAAACAAAAACAGTCTCTAGTGATGCACAAATATGCATAAGCAAGTCAAAGCTCATTTCATAAATGTAGCGTTGACAGAAGACATCTGCAAGGCTGGGAACCCACAACGGCTAAAATGTAATACACACATCACACTTTTACTTGCTGCTGCATCATGCAGTCGAACATTCTTCTCTATTCTCTAGCAGGAGTTTAAAGCTGGTAAAATATTTTGAAGCTCGAGAGAGCATAAAACGTCAGGCACCGTTTCTGGCAGCCTCTAGCATGCACACCGCAAATCAGTTAGGAAAATTAGCGCACCTTTATGCTCGGGCACACAGGTTTTCCGTTTTTGCCCTGCTTTCAATAGCACACTGCATTTCGGCAGTCTCATTATAATAAAAATTCAAGAAATTCAAAGATTTTCAAGGCTGTCTAAATGTTGTAGTATACTTCCAAGGCCTTGGAAACAAGCTTTTCCAAGGGTGTTCAAGGTTTACAAGGAGCTGCATGAACCTTGGCAGAGCAAGGGCCGCACCCACCGTCCGTCCTGTGCGCCGTCTGCGTCGGAGTCGTCGCTGTAGCGGTCCCCCCAGTGCACGCTGCCGTTCCGGACGCCGTCAAAGCGCACCTGCTTGACGCTCTGCAGCTCGGTCTCGTCCGGCGACTTCAGGATGCCCTGGCGCTACGACGCAAAACAGAGAAACAGAAGATGAACAAGAGGGCTGAGACCGGTCAGTGGGAATGCGTGGAGAGAAATTACAGCTTTTTTCAGAGCAAAAGCCATGAACAGAGGCCTTTTCGCAGAAACAGAAAATGAGCCCGCAAAATGCCATACTCAGAGGAAACCAAGCAACCAAAGCAGTGCTGCGAGTGCCCTTTTTAAGCTAAAATTGGACTTAGGCGAGTGTGCGTCCACAGGTCTCCCGCCGTTCTTTTGCCTCCGACGAAGTTCATTCCATTCTCCCATCTCCTTCCCAACATCCACGAAAAACCAAAGTTCCTCAATATAAACCAGTTGTGAAACTCTGCTTCCCAATCCGGACCGTGCAAGCACCCCTGCTTTGTTGCAAATGACGGGCAAGTGTAACAGCTCGGAATCTCGAGGGGGGAAAATTTAACTTTGCTAAACATTCGCTTTAAAATAAAACTTATGAAACGTGCTTTAAAGTAAGGAATCAATAAATGGGCATTGCTCATATTGTTTTTATGGCGTTTACTTTATGGTTAGCAGCAGCATCCGCAAGAATTGATTATTACACTATTTTTGTCGACATTGACAGATGGCAGGCTAATCTGATTGCCTGTGGCTTGCTGCCGGTGCAGAAGCCCAACCACAGACAGTTTTTTTATATATATATGGGGCCTATGGGGAGTTTCGCAGCTTCCATATGAAAGAACTCTGAGCAAGGCGAAATGAAAGCAGCCTCTCACCAGCACAGCGCTACTTCTTGTGGTGTACGCTGCAGACAGGTCAACTGAGGAGAGTGAAGTGTCGACCCTTCGGTCCTGAACGGTCCTCCGGCGAGAGACTCCCGCCCAGTTAGGTGTCGAGCTGTTGGGCGGTGAAAAGCCAGCCAGCGAGGAAAGGTCAGTTGAAGAGAGCTCAGAGGCCGCCACCACGCTGCTTTCCGTCCGATGTGACGACCACGCACTCTGCTCCTTCTCCACGCCCGAGTGATGAGCGCGTCCTTTGCAATGATCTGTAAGAAAGAAACCAGCCTCATTTGGAGGGATGGTGACTTGTAGCAGCTTGCATGCACAAGTGATGCCCAAAGATGGCACGCCACACTCAAAACAGCTGCCAACTCCTGTTTGGACAAGAACACTACTTTCCCAGCTTGCAACACTAGCGATATTCCTCCTGAGTAAAAGAAAAAGAAAAATGAAAAGGAAAGACTACTGCACTGATTTTTCCAGGCCCAAATGTTTCAGTTGCAGGTACTACACAGTACAGCGCTGTGTCCGTCAGAACCGTTGACATTGCCAAAGGGAGTCCCTTTAGGGAAGCATCCCTCGAGACCTTAGACAAGTAGCAACCCTAAAATCTCAAACAATGTTAGAACAATTTAACGTAAAACACATTTGCAAAAATTAAAAGGCTCCAGTTGCCCCTCGTGTAATCAGCCCCCACCCTTCCAAAACCACATTACTATAGCCAATACTTCACAACGGCCTTCATTAATGGTTTTAATCATGAACAACCACTACATAGCGCCACTTGATTGTCGCATTCATTGAGCTTGAACGCGCCATCCCTTACCCAACAAATACTTTCGTACGCCCTGTATTTTAAGTCGTACAATTTCACTAACAGATGGAGGGGTGGTCAAAAGAGGCCCCGTTAAATCTAGTTTCCCACAGTTAGCAGGTCGGTATGTCAGAAACTATATCCATTGCACCTTTACAACCATTGCAAAAGAAAAATCCAGGCAGTTTTTGCTTGGCATGAAAGCTTCCCTAGCATTCCAAATTGTGATGCTTACCCATTTTACTTATTTTCGAACCATCCAGACACGTTAAACGTGCCTTCAATCTGTCAAATGCCACCGCCTGTGTGTTGAAGAATCCGAAATACGTCGCGAGGATAGCGCATCAGAAACTAAACTTCTGAATGCCCTGTCTTGGTGAAAACATGGTGAACCAACTCTCGTCACAGACAGTACATTCTGGACTTGGACATACTAAAGTAACCAGGCCACGTCTACAACTCTTTTCCCAGTCTCTTCAAACGAGGGCCATGCCTTTGTTCACTGCAATGTGATAACAGCCTAAACAGGACTTCGAAAGTGCATTGAGGAACACACCGACGCAATCTTTTGCGTAGCTTTGATACCTTCACCACGCGGATAAGATAAGTATGAGGAGAAAAAAAATAAGCTGTAGTAAAAAATAAATTGAAACAGGCATTGCATAGAATGCTCATGATAAGAAGCTACAACTGCTCTTTATCAGATTTCATCCAAAATGAGAAATTGTTTGCTGGGAAGATAACAGCTGGCAAAATTCCCGGCATTTATTACTCTGAAACAATTCTGTGACTCAACAGGCATGTACATGAATGACAAAAAGGCCTCAGTACACAGGAAATTAGTGTTTACGGACGGTTGCACTGAGCGCTGCATCGCAAGCGAAGTGTGTTATGCAGAAGACACAGAACATGCAAAAAAAAAATGCAGCAGAACAATTTCGAAAAATAAACTATGCATTCGGCGAACAGAGCTGCTTTCTATTTCCCCCAGCTTATAACAGGATAGTTGAGATGGTAAGCAAACAAAAGCCTCCTCAAGCCTTCACTCGTTTTTAAAATCTCGTTTCGTCATTTCTAGTGGTAAGAGGCAAAGGTGATTTCAGCGCAGTCTTTACGTTAAGTGTCTGTGTTCCTTCCAGTCTGTTTTTGCGTTACACCCAGCGCAATCCCACAAAGGAGCTCCAATTTAGTTTTCAGCAACCGTCTCCTCCACATCAAAAACATGCCGCAAGAAAAAAAGAAATGACGCCAGTTCAAGCATGCCATCCCAGAATTTCTTATTCAGTTGGATGGAGAAGTCCGAAACCAATTCTATTACAGGAGAAGAGAAGAGTCTTTCAAAAGGTTCTTAAGAAACTGACTCTTTTTTTGTGTGCGTGTGTGTGTAGATGTCAGTATGTACACAATTTAAGCAGAACTCTGAAGCACCCTATGCCACCAACACTACGTGGCGCATAGGCATTGAACAATACTTTAGCAAATTACTGTACCAAGAATTTTGTAAATGCAGTCAGTTGTTAAGACTACCGTTTCAGCATTCACAAGAAGCCTGAATGCACAGGGCAGACAATCATCGCACTCAAGCAAGATACACATGTATTCTGACAAGCTGTGCCCACATCTTGCGATGGAGTGACAAAGTTTAAAAAACGATACACCTACATGAATACAACAGTGGATAGGCATGCCGCATGCGATTCTAATTGAATAAACGTGCCGGCGTACACTGTCAAACAGAAATCCCTTCTCTGTGACATAAACATGCGATGCCGCGTTAATGTGCAGAATGACGGCAACGATTCAAACGCACAGGAAAAAAAATGCAAGTTACACTTTTTGTAGATGAAGTGTGAGCTTTCTACTGTACGCAAAAAAGTTATACTTGGCACAAATTCCGCTGAGCACGTTTTATTAACGACAACTCTCTTTCTTTTGCCATGCCATTATCAAAACATGTTTCAGAACCCATTTAAGCGACTATTTACAGTCCAAATATCTCAAGAATTTGACCAAAACTGGAATCTGTTTGCCTAAACCCACATGTCACCATTGTATCACGCTGCAAAAAAAAAATTTCAAAATTTTTCGAAACTTTACAAGCTCTATCCAATTTCATAAATAACATGAATGCCAAATGATAAGAGATATTTGCAAATCGCTCAATCCTACCAGTGTCATTTGAGGGAGCTTACTGACTAAGCATTGGCAGAACAGTTAACCTTTGAGCTGTTTCCATGGCTGCACGTGTGAACTAGCTGATAAGGACCACAAGGAAGGCAAGCTCGCTATCTCTGGAACTGTAAATACCAGAGAAAAAAACCGGCCGTTGGAAGTACACTGCCTAGAGCTAACAGAATGTGCCCGTATGTATAGCACCTAATCTTTGTTAACCCAGGCGAAAAAGACAATTGGAGGACCATTTGGACCTGCCGAAAACACAATTGGAACCATTTGAAAATGCAAATGGTTCCATTTGGCCCAGTTGGTTTTCGACAGGTCCAATTGGGCCTCCAACTAGGCCTCCAAATGTACCTCCGAAAGGTCCAATAGGGCCTACAAAAACGCAACTGGAACCATTTGAAAATGCAAATGGTTCCATTTGGCCCAGTTGTGTTTCCGACAGGTCCAATCGGGCCTCCAATTGTTTTTTTCGCCTGGGTTCGAACAGGTTCCTCTGAGGGGAAATTTTTTTTACACCATTCACTCTCAGTGCTGGGATTGTAGTGTTTGTAATGTACAGTTACTGCTCACAAATGCACCACCTGTACAGAACATAGCTGCAGTGCAGGGTTGACAAACCTTGGTAGCTAAATGAATAATTTCAATCAATAATAACTTCAGCTAACAATGAAATTCACACCATACGTGGACATTTGCCCTTCAAATTTCTCCTCGATTTCTGACACATGACTTGAGAACAAACGTGGACATTTCTGGACTCCTCATAGTGTTTCCCATTCTTTCATACTGATCCCAAACGAAGAATGGAATATGTTGACTCTCAAGACAGCAAATATGAAGCCAGAATTGTTTGAAGTTTTTTTTTTTTTTTCATATTTCAGGCATACAAAAATGAGTGAGAATTAGGTTTTCATCAAAATTAGGCTGCCTGCGGAAGTTTTTTTTTTCTATCGCATGCAATACAACACCTGCAAGAAGTAGGATAACACAGAGGCTATAAATGCCATGCAAGGAATGCATCTCTGACAAGCGACTGGCTCGCAACAGGTGCCCCTCCCAGTACCAGAGTTTCAAAGCTAAACAAATAGCGAACAAAATCACAATTTCCCACCATGCCGTAATTGGCAATTTCAGCATTTGCATCATGTGAAAAGGGAAATGGTTTTGTAACCGAGTGATGAATAAGGCCATTACAGAACAGGCTGTAGGCTCTTCTGCATTATAAATTATATTTTCAACATGCTTATTAAGCACACTGCACAGCCCCAAAGCACTTTTCCATGTCATGACAAATTTGTATATATGCAAATTCAGCTCCATTTTCTACCAACACATGCAACCTAATACCTGTGCCACACACGAAAAATGACATTAAGTGTTAATGCCTTAAGTTTTAATGCCATTAATTCACTGCTACACGCAAAAATCTAACGCCATTCGCTCTAATATCATTTTTTGTTTAAAAGGTTCCGCACAACTCATTCGCCTTCACGAACGCCTCAAATCTGGCTACTATCGAGCACAATGGGCGCGAAAAGAAATTTTTTTGCCCTTGATGGAACCCAGGAAACTCAGCACCAGCGTATTGACGTGGAGACGTAGCTGAACTCCAAAATATGATTTTTTGTGCCCTCTTGGTCGCAAAGTTCTGAAGATGAAGTTCACTAAAACAGCAGCAAAAGGCAAAACATCGTGTAACTAGTCATTTTGAATTTTTCAGATTTGCAATGCTACCGCTGGCAGGCAATGGCAGCTGCTGAAACCACTTTCAGAAACGGCTCGCACCATTTTTTAGAAAACACTATTTCTAATAATGTTTTCTTTCACAAACAACATTTTTTTGCCCTTGCAAAATGCTTTTCTCTGTGTTAACTTCTAAAATAACATGTATTTCTGTTTTTTGGTCATTATGTGGTGCCTAACACATCTAATGCCTTTGCGTTTTCGCGTGTAGCCTGACCCACCCAAATGTCATTCGGTATCTTAAGGCCTTAACCACTTAATGTCATTTTTTGTGTACGCGTGGCACGGGTACCGACACATGCAACCTAACACCTACCAAAAGTAAGAGAAGTTTTCAAATTTGGAAGTTTAACGCACCGTAGCTACTCCTGGGCTGTGAGGTGCACCGTCGTGAAGTGCTCCAGATTCCTTTCAACCACCGGGGGATGCTACTCAAGTTTTCATGTTCTCTCTGCGCTACGTACGCATGCTGGACTCAACACAGCTCCCCGATACCAGCAATCATACTCTGTCAAATAATTTTGTTTCCACGCAAGCGTTTTTCCCAGATGTTTGTTACATATCCTGCAAATTTCTGAGGCTAGGTTGGAGCAAACAAAGCGTAACAAGAGTGCTGCGAGCCAAGCACAATGTGGTTACATGTTGTGTGCCAACTACATGGACAGGAGATAACTTGCAACTACCTACAGGTTTTCAAGACCCATTACTTCACAGCTAAAGGACTCGTTGCAATCGAAGTTTTTCGCGCGAGAAAACATCTTATAAACTGTTTTTGCGTCGAAGGGTACTTGTAGAATTTAAGGAAACTGCAAAAAGCCGGGCCACACCACCAACCACTTCAAATCTTGTACCCTGGCCCTCTCCATCGTCCCAGAGAAAAGTGTTGGTTGCTTTATTTGACTATTTACACGAAATCGGCCTTGCAGAGATAATTTAGAACTTTACGTGTGAGATCGTGTGGACTTTTAAGTCACCACGCAAAGCTTCGTGTTCACTTTTTCTTTTAATCTCTTCTTTTCCCATCTTTCTTCTGCCCTACTTCTTTTAGGGCCTTTACCCCCTTTTCCCCATCCCCGCAGAGTAGCATGCAGGCGGGAACATGCCGGCAAACCTCTCTGCTTTCATCTAATAAAGAGCTCTCTCTCTCTCTCACTGAAAGCAGGAAAACTCAAAATTTGGCCCCGACACCAAGCTCAAGGTTTCGCTTCACGGCAAACCCAGCCGCCACACATCAATTTTGCAGACAATGGACAGCCTTGACATATACGAAAATATGTTCACATGCTCAAGCAAGCTACCACTCATTGTTCATGTTGATGTTGACACCAACTTGTGCTGCCGAGCCTTCTTTCTGTTCACTTCTTGCTGTTTTGAACAGCAAATTTTCTTTAAATTTGCCATTCGCACCAACAACTGCAACTTTATCAAATGTCACTACGATTTACATTCGGTGATCCACCTGCAAGCTAAATTATTTAGCAAGTAAAATGAGAAGCGAGATTACAGACACAGAAAGCAAACAGTTCCTTCTAGCAGATCGAGTTATTTTAACAGTGCCTATTGCTAGAGGCGGTAGCCCAGCGCAATTAACGAAAAACGGGTTCCAAGCACCTCGAAGCAGTTGAAAGTGTTGATCTCACAAAGGCAACCTGGCCTTTTTGAAATCCCCGTTTTCAAACTGCCTGGCTACGACGATCTTGTAACAGCTTTGCATCTACAAGTCATGACGGACTTAGCGCTAGGAAAACGTCATGTTTCACTACACGTCGCGAGTCAGCTCACACGGAGCAGCAACGAGTCATTTGAATAACTGCAAGCACCGCCCTGCAACACCAGACCCCCGGAGCGGCTATGGAACAAAAAAAATAAAAAAAGAGCGGCACCGTTACGCAAGACTAATTATAGATCACCGTGCCCCGTCTTTTGTTTTTTCTTTTTTGGAACCCGCTCCGACCACATGCGGAACTTTCGACAGATCGCAATCACCGCAACGGATCATCCCTCGGAAGACAGCTGGCCGCATTTTATTTCCGTTCGGCACGACCCCGCCGGAACAGCGCCGAAGCCATAAAGTCGAGCGGCGCGTTCATTAGTGGCCGTTCAAAATAGCAGCCGCTGCACGCGCGCTGATTGAAGACGCCAAACTTCGCGCCATCTTACGCCTAGCGAGACTGCGTCCACTTTGCACCACAAACAACACTTGAAGGGTCCTCAACGTGCGCATGGTGCCGCGGTAGGCGGATGAAACGAAAATAAAAAAGTGACAAGGCCAGCAAATTTATAATCGCCTGTTCTCTCTCGCACGTCGCAATCCGCCGCACGGTCGAGGCTCTCGAATAAACGAGAGGGTTACGCAAACACAACGGTGGAACGCTGAGAGGCGTGTTTCGTTTCAAGTACTACAACGGCTAATAAACACCTGGCGAGTTTGGACGCCTCCTTTCCTAGCAACCCACGACAGGTGTCTCGCGTTCTAGACAAGAATAACGAGCCAAGCGTAACTGACACGCGCTACCACTCCGTCTGCCAGTTACGACTAACCAGAATGTTGGAATCCGCGTTCTTGAACCAAAAAGAGGCGCGCCCCAACACGTCGTCTCAAGCGCGCCTATGTACACAAACGAAACAGGTTGCGGTATTTTTGAACGACACCTGCACGCAACTAGGTCCACTTCGTTCCGTTTTCTTGGTCACTTATCCGGGATAAAAGTCCGTTAAAACACGCAAACGGAAACTGCGTTCACTCACCGATGCCTGGTACGGTGTTTTTCGTGCGGGCCCTCGCAGCGACAGTTTTCGCCGCAACGACTCCGCAACAACATCGCGGCTCCGTAAACGTCGTCCGACGGCAAGGATATGGGGCGGGCACTTATTTACCGGGCCACCGAGCTCGCTTCGAGATCCATCCAGTGAGACTTGGGCGATGACACGTCCGCGAGACGGGCTCCCAAGCGTAGCGCTGGCCCAGCGACGTGCCGAGCGTCGCCAGCGATAGGTTTAGGCCTACGAGCTCCCGAGCCGTCCCACGCCAACCGACGTCCTCAAAATACGCCGCGCTGGGGCCGGCTTCAGCTATTCACCATGGAGACGACGCTTCGCGCTCTCCTTTTCGTCTCTTGGCGGGGAAGGACCGTCTACGAGGCGAGACGTCGCTTCCGCTCAACAGCGACTCCCGCCCCCCAGCTGAGAGTACGCGAAATTAAAGAGACGCCGCGAGAAGGCACGAACGCTTGCGACGCGCGCCACACCAGTTTGTCGAGTACTTACTTTTAGGTTTTTATCTCCTGCCGCCAAAGCAGACGTAGCACCAAATAAAAAATTTTCGTTCCCAGCAGTCAACTTATACAAAAAAAGTGCGCATTCTGATTGGGCAAAATTGTGTCACGTGCATGGTCACGTGAACAACCGCTCTGCCGCGGCGCTGTTTTGGCACGCTTTTCGCGCCAAAATTTAAGTGCAACCACGCATCGGCAGTAGCGCTTTATTCAACTAGAAATTTTGTTTCTGCGCCGTGAAAAATTCCGGATCGAACGTTAGCACATAAAAATCACATCAAGGAAACAGTGGAAACAGGCGCGGTGTATTTGCAGACGACGTCTGGCAAGAGTTTTCAGCAGAAGTACAGACTCTAACTGAACTAGGCGTTCTGGGCTGTCCGCCTGAACTTAACGCTGAGTGTTATTTCAGTAGTTATTTCTAGCAAGGTTTATCTCAAGATCGTCGCAATGAATGGCAACTCTTCAGGTTATCGACCGCCCACTATCAATTTAGTCGGCCCTTACAAAATATATCGCTAAAAGGGCACACAAAGAAAGGAAGACAAACAATTTGCGTGAGCTTTACGAAGCGTAGTTCATTTAGAAAATCGCGAAGGGTGGATCAGCGCACGGTCCGTATCACTTTTCAGCATGCGCATTGTTTGCCTTCCTCACTTTGTGCGTCCAGTTAGCGATATATTTTGTAAGGCATAATACCTACTAGGGCAACAGCACATTTTACTGAATATAGTAGGAATTTAGTAGATATACAAGTACCCTGTTTCGTCCAGGAGCAATGTAGAATTTTGGCCATGAGAGGCCGCAGAAACAGTTCTTCGGGGAGTGGGGAGAATGACAGCAAACCATTGTTCAGTATACTTGTGTCCCTATGATGTGCGACTAGTTTTTACCCGTGAGAAATTGAATAAAAGCGAACGGGAATATTATAATTCTTAGGGAATGTTCTTTTCCATCATGCTTTTGGTGAAGACAAGAAAAACAATAATGGTGTTCTTTAAAAATACCGTACGCGCCACGTACGTCTTTAACCGCCCACTAGTGTTTCTCAGCGACGTCGAAAATAAAAACGACTGTCGGTCATGGGCGTCCGGAGAGGGAATGCCAGCTGCCCCCTCTCCCCCGTTTGTCCACCAGGCCCGAACTTGTCTTTCGTCCCGTTCTTTAAAACTGTGTTTCGTTTCCAATAGCAGAAAACAACCACGTTCGTTTATCCTTTGTCGTGAACCGGTAAGAAGCTGTTAATCTCCCGGGTTCGGATCCCACCCAGCGGGCATTTTTTCACCACTTTCTTTCTGACTCAAAAAGTTCATGTTTCCATGACCTACCGCGTTCCCCCCTTTGCTTTCCGAAGTTTTCTTGACTTATTTCTGTATTAATTCACCGAGCCCCTCATTTTCCATTTCCGATTCGCTATATATATTGCCGCGAACCATACATTGGGTTTGTTTATTTGTGTTTTGCTTTTACCGCCCGGCTGCGCCGGTCCGCGTTATCTCTGCGCCAAGGGAAGCGCGTGGTCCATTCTTTCTTTCTGTGCCACATGTGTTATCTGTTGTGATAGGGAGAGCATTCCGATCTAACGTGAACAACCCAGAATAATCTTCTTGGATCTACTATGTTCTCGATGCGAATCGACGTTTCGAGAACCATGCGCGCCGTAAGATAAAAAGCCTGCAGTGCGGACGCCGGGGCATTCGATTCGACGACACTCGCCTGTGCAAGTCACTTTGTTGACCGCTGCTTCGCCGCCTCTGTATTCTTTTGAGTTGTTAGGGGAGCACAAGTTCGCTCCAATAAACGTATTTCTCATTCAAGACAACTGCTTCGTCCTTGTCTTCGTGACATCTGGTGGAGGTGCGGGGTACGCACCCTTCATGCCCACTACAACCTCGAAAAGCCGCCAAGCCAGTCCAACAAGAGCCAGCCCCCGCCTGCAAGATTTACCGCCCGAGTTCGGTTTGATGCCAGAAGGGCCCAAGAAAAGGAACGCTGCAACCAACACCATGGTGCAAGAAACAACGTCGCCAATCGTCCTGCAGCAGCCCCGGGAACCGCCATCGTTCCGAGGAGCCCCCGCAGAAGACCCAGAAGAATGGTTGGAGAAACTGGAGCGCGTCCGGAAATTCAACAGGTGGGACGACGCAGAAACGTTCCGGCACGTTTTCTTTTACTTGGAAGATTCGGCTCGCACTTGGTTCGAGAACCACGAGAGCTCCTTGACAAACTGGGCTCAGTTCAAAAGCGAGTTTACTAAGACCTTCACTACCGTCGTGCGGAAAGAAAGAGCCGCCCTTTTGTTGGAAACGCGCACGCAACACCCGAACGAAGGTGTCGTGATCTTCGTTGAGGAGATGAAGCAGCTATTTCGCCGCGCGGACCCCGAAATGACGGAAGAAAAGAAGTTGCGCTTCTTAATGCGCGGAGTGAAGGAGGAACTGTTTTGCTGGACTTGTCCGAAATCCGCCCAAAACCGTCGCCGAATTCGTGACCGAAGCCAGCACCATTGAGAAAGCCCTCGAAATGCGTGCTAAGCAGTATGACCGCAACTTGTTGGCGCGGCCAATGCGAACGACTTTGGCAGCACGCGGATCCCGGCCGACAGCCTACGCGAGACTATCCGCGCAATAGTGAGAGAGGAGCTGCGGAAACTTCTCCCAACGCCGCCGCAGCCCCAGGTCGCTTCCCTCACCGACGTGATTAGAGAAGAAGTGCAACAAGCGTTGGGAACTTCTACGCCATCCGAGGGTACCCCGAGAGCCACAAAGCTATGACATACTCCGCGGCTGTTCGTCGACCCCGCCCTGCTCCAACACGCCGTCAAGAGGCCCCGCCGTACCGCCGCCCACTGTCACCCGCCCGACCCCCGGTAGCCCGAACCAGACGCCGAGGAAGACGGACGTATGGCGAACTCCCGATAAACCGTCCTCTGTGCTACCACTGCGGAGAGGCCGACCACATTTACCGTCGCTGCCCATACAAGAGACTCGGACTGCGTGGTTTCTCCGTCGACGCACCTCGCCCTCTCCCTGGCCAACGACCACGTGAGATCCGACGAGTATCTATCTGAAACCAGCCGTGGCCCAGCGCGTTTCAACCGTTCGCCGTCGCCCTACCCCTACCAATCGCCGAACCGCCGTAGCAACGCTGACTTCGCCCGTGGAAGGTCCCCCAGCCCACGCGGGGGAAACTAAAGGCGGCAACTTCTGGAGGTGAAGTTGCTCCTCGGCGAAATACTGGAAACCCTCCAACGACGCAAGGACGCACCGAAGACAGTGATTCACGACATGCCCCTCATCCCGACGACCCGACCCAGCCCTGACGAGACTTCTGAACACGACGACAGCTACACGGCGAGACGCGTACCCGACCTGACCGAGACGTCCGTTGAGAAGACGACGACAACGACGATGCACAGTGCCCGACCGTCAACACGTACAAGCAGAGATACGACGCCCCGACGAACCCGGAACTCGAGGAAGACTGCATCTGACGTCAAGGTGTCCATCGACGGCTTTGACGTAGTCGCCCTCGTAGACACGGGAGCTGACTATTCGGTAATGAGCGGACCATTTGCGTCTAAACTGAAGAAAGTTATGACCAGATGGGACGGTCCGCATATACGCACAGCAGGAGGGCCACCTCGTGACGCCAAGTGGAACGTGCACATCACGCGTCACCATAGACGGCACGACGTACCCTGCCGCGTTCGTCATCTTGCCTAACTGCTCCCGCGACGTAATTCTCGGAATGGACTTTTTGACGGACAACGGCGCAATAATTGATCTGCAGACCAAGTCGATAACTTTTTCCTCCGATCACTCCACGACGCCGGAACCGAACCCCGAACACCGTGCAGCTGTAAGGATAGCCGATGATCATGTCACCCTGCCACCCCGCGCAAGTTTGATGATCACCGTCTACTGTGAAGGTGCTGCTCCTGACGTTGACGCTATCGTGGAGAGTGACCAAAGGTTGCTTCTCGACCGCGGTGTGTCTGTCGCAAGAGGCATTGCGCGCTTCAAGGAACACCAATCCCACATTTTGGTTACTAATTTCACCGAGGAGTACCAGCATTTAAACAAGGGCGCGGCAATTGCATTCCTCGAAGAAACGCAAGAAGCAAGTGACGTGATCGCGGTCGCCGACTTTGAACGCACCCCCGTAGAAACCTTCAAGCTCCTGCAGCCCTTCGACGTGAATCCGGCGCTACCGCAAGAACAACGGAACAAATTATTGGCTTTGCTGCATCGCTATTGGCGGTGAGCGCGACACAGGCGGCGCTGCGAAGCGCGCCTCCGTGACGTCAGCTTAGGGATTCTTGCATTTGTCGTCTGCTTCACTCAGGATCGCTCTCCCTGCTGTTTCTTTGCGCTCGGTCAACGTCTTATGCTTGACCGCACCAGAATTGGCGTGTGGGTAACTTTTTATCATAATAATAGGCTTAAAATCGCATACACTAGCTCATGGGCTCATGGTGTCAATTAAAGTATAGTTTTGGATACCGCTACGGGAGAAACATTGCCGGCGCCACCCCATTCCTTGCGAAGCCGGTCCTGTGCGGAGCGCGAAGAGTCGGAGCTACGCGTCAGCTTCTCATGTAAGCATTCGAACAAAGGAACAGTCATCTGCTAATAACCGACAACAGCGAAAATGGAAGACCAAAACAAATTCTAGTCCTTAAGGGCTGTCGGCTTTGGCAGAAGGTATCACGATTCCTGGTAATCATATGTAAGGTAAAACAGTTTTTGCAACCTTGCCGAACGCTCGAACGCGTTTTGTCACATCACTTTACGTTGTCAAGGCATGAAAGTTTGCCGACATGCACTATAGACTGCAAAAAAGTGTAGGTTGAGTTCCAAATAACCCAGTGTGTATATACGCGCGTGCTGACTCTATACCAGGCATCTAACCAGTATGGAGGTTTATTGAGCAAAACGAGTCACGTCTTCGTTAAATTTATAGTAACACATATATGTTTGTTAAGACCTGGAGTGATATTTCGGAACATTTTGCACAGCCACATCTTCCCGATATTCGGATATGCGTTATAGGAAAACTGCACTCAAGAGGAGGAGGAGGAATAAGGGGAGGAGGGGAAAACTTTGTTTAACAATTAAATCGATCTGGTTAGTGGGCCGGGTCCTCAGTCCAGGACAAGAGAGTAAAAGTAATTTTCTTCAAATCATAGAACGCCATCCCGAGTAAAATAGGATTTGTTCTTCGCGCCTGGAAGGGTCAATAAAGAGCTACATGGAATTCTTCTTCGGTTTCGAGTCTTGTAATATATGCAGGTATACTATTTATTACGTTAGTTAGCGAGTATATCATGCCTTCAACACTGTAACCATGTCATTATTGTTCGTGTTGAGAGTCAGTTCGTTTGATAACTATATAATAATGATAGAAATTCGGAGCACAAAAGCCGCCTTCAAGTGCTGTGGACCACGTTGTTTAGGGCACGATCGCGGTGGCGTAGCACAAACCTTCTTATTGTATTTGCATGTGAATAAACAAAGCACGCTGCGGATATGAACCTTTTTGCACGCAGCCGTAATGAAAGCCAATTTGTGAAGAAGGGAATGTATGCCACACAAAATGAAGGAAATATCCACACGACCTTTGTGAGGCTCCCAAACATCCCGAAACTTCCTAATAAGAAGTTGGTGACGGCGCAGAAAAATTAATGCATTGGGCAGAAAAAAAAGCAAGAAACATTAATCCGATACAAGACAACAACGAAAGAAACAGAAGAAAGCCGCTTTATTTCCTGCTGTGCGATGAGCGTGTAGAGGCCGCTGCTTGGTACGTAGTATTAGACTGTTGAGTCTTCATAGGAGCATCTCAAAAATACAGCAGGGAAGCCTACGTATTTTGAATACTTATCAAGAAGCTCTGATCGCTGATCCTCGCGAATAAGCAAGAAAGGACGAGTTACACACATCTTCTGACCGATACTCTGAAGAAAGTTGTTCTCTATCTCTTAGTGTGTTGCAAACTTGTGGGGGATACAGCTTCAAATTATTCAGATGCGTCAGAAGCTGGCAAAACAACTGAGTCGCTAGAAATACGCTTTTTAACGCACTACAGCAACGAAGCGGGTGATTTCTAGCCCAGGCACTGTTGCCCCTCACAAGCGGAGTGTAGCAGACGACAGCGGCGCGAATCCCTAAGCCGACGTCAGAGCCAGAGGGCGCCACTCAAAGATCTCACCGCCAATAGCGAATGTTTTTCGTCGAGCGCAAAACTACGTCAGACCCCTCTAGCGAAGCACCGAATAATAACCGAAGATGGAGCCCGACCTACCCGACAGTCACCGTACCGCGTCTCTTCACACGAACGGGAAGCCATCCGGACTCAAGTCGACGACATGCTCAGCGACGACATTATACAGCCATCGAAAAGCCCCTGGGCTGCGCCCGTCGTACTCGTAAAGAAAAAAGACGGCACATTAAGGTTTTGTGTTGACTACCGGCGACTGAACAAAATCACGAAAAAGGACGTGTACCCCCTCCCCCAAATCGACGACGCCCTCGACCACCTCTGCCACGCGAAGTACTTCTCATCGATGGACCTGAAGACCGGCTACTGGCAAATTGAAGTGGACGAGAGAGACCGAGAGAAGACTGCATTTATAACCCCAGACGGCCTATACGAGTTCAAGGTGATGCCGTTTGGGCTGTGCACAGCACCAGCGACGTTTCAAAGAGTCATGGACACTGTGCTAGCTGGCCTTAAGTGGCACACCTGCCTCGTATACCTCGACGACGTAGTGGTATTCGCCCGGACTTTCGACGAACACCTTGCAAGGTTGGAGTCTGTACTCGAGGCCATTCGTACGTCGGGGTTGACGCTGAAGCCTGAAAAGTGCCGTTTCGCATACGAGGAACTCAAGTTCTTGGGCCACGTCGTCAACGCCGCGGGAGTCCTACCTGACCCGGCAAAAACTTCAGCTATCGCGAACTTCCCTAGGCCGAAAGACAAGAAGGGCGTGCGAAGATTTCTCGGGCTGTGCGCATACTACCGGCGCTTCGTCGCAAACTTCGCACGCATTGCAGAGCCACTCACGCGCTTGACGAAAGACAGCACCCCTTTCAGCTGGGAAAACGACCAAGAAAAAGCATTCTGCGAGCTGCAAAAACGCCTGCAAAGCCCGCCCGTGCTCGCTCATTTCGACGAAAATGCCGAAACGGAAATGCACACGGACGCCAGTGATATAGGCTTGGGTGCCGTCCTTGTCCAAAAGCAAAGCGGCTGCGAAAGGGTAATCGCCTATGCCAGCCGTGGTCTGTCGAAGGAGGAGAAAAACTATTCTGCCTCTGAGAAAGAGTGCCTGGCTATTATATGGGCGATTTCAAAATTTCGCCCATACGTGTATGGAAGGCCATTCAAGGTTGTAACAGACCACCATGCGCTGTGTTGGCTCGCCAATTTGAAGGACCCCTCTGGCCGTCTTGGGCGGTGGAGCTTGCGCCTGCAGGAGTTCGACGTTACAGTCGTTTATAAATCCGGCAGGAAACACTCCGATGCCGACTGCCTGTCCCGCGCACCCGTCGACCCACCACCACAAGACTCTGATGAAGACAGCGCGTTCTTCGGGATCGTGACGGAGAGCGACCTAGCCGCCCAGCAGCGTGCCGACCCCGACTTACGCGTCATAATCGAGTACCTCGAGGGATGCAACGTTGCCGTTCCTAGGACCTTCAAACGCAGCTTACCAGCATTCAGCCTGAGAAACTCCGTCCTCGTGAAGAAGAATTTCAGCCCCGGAACAAGAGCGAATTACCTTCTCGTCATCCCCGCGGACCTTCGTGACGAAATTTTGGAAGCGTGCCACGACGACCCGTCTTCCGGACATCTCGGCACAGCCCGCACTATTGGAAAAATCAAGGCGAGCTACTACTGGCCCGGCCTTACCTCTGACGTCACCCACTACGTCCGGAGCTGCCGTGACTGCCAGCGACGAAAAACGCCGCCGACAAGACCCGCCGGACTTCTACAACCGATCGCCGTCCCATCGAGACCATTTCAACAGATTGGAATGGACCTTTAGGCCCGTTCCCTACGTCACGATCACAGAACAAGTGGATTGTCGTAGCGACAGACTACATGACGCGCTACGCAGAAACCGCCGCTCTTCCGAGGGGGACTGCACAAGAAGTGGCAAAGTTCTTTATAAGCCAAGTTGTGCTGCGACATGGAGCCCCGGAAGTCTTAATCACAGACCGCGGAACGGCATTTACTGCGGAGCTGATGCAAGGAGTATTACGCTACAGCAACACGGATCACCGAAGAACGACGGCGTACCACCCCCAAACGAACGGACTAACAGAACGTCTGAACAAGACAATCGCAGATATGCTGTCAATGTACGTTGACGTTGAACATAAGACTTGGGACGAAGTGCTCCCGTATGTCACGTTTGCGTACAACACGGCTATCCAGGAGACGACGCAGCTGACGCCGTTCGAGCTTGTCTACGGTAGAAGGCCGACTACGATGCTCGACGCCATGCTTCCGCACGTAGAAGACGACGACCTCAACGCCGACGTCCACGGATATCTTCAACGTGCGGAGGAGGCCCGCCAGCTCGCTCGAGTTCGTATAACGGACCAGCAGCTGGTGGATGCGGGCCGCTACAACCTCCGACGCCGAGACGCCGAGTACCAACCAGGGGATCGTGTGGGGTTTGGACTCCCATTCGACGACGCGGACTCAGTGAGAAGCTCCTGCGACGCTATTTCGGACCCTACCAGATTCTACGACGTGTTGGCCAACTTACCTACGAAGTGATCCCTGATGGTGACTCCGGCACATCACGACAACGCAGGCGGCCTGAAGTCGTCCACGTGTTCGCCTAAAACCTTTCTACGGACGATGACGAACTTTTATTTTCATTTGTTCGGACTGTCGCTTATGTTAGCATCGGGTCGATGCACTCTTAGAGGGGGGGTAATGCCGCGAACCATACATTGGGTTTGTTTATTTGTGTTTTGCTTATTACCGCCCGGCTGCGCCGGTCTGCGTTTATCTCTGCGCCAAGGGAAGCGCGTGGGTCCATTCTTTCTTTCTGTGCCACATGTGTTATCTGTTGTGATAGGGAGAGCATTCCGATCTAACGTGAACAACCCAGAATAATCTTCTTGGATCTACTATGTTCTCGATGCGAATCGACGTTCGAGAACCATGCGCGCCGTAAGATAAAAAGCCTGCAGTGCGGACGCCGGGCATTCGATTCGACGACACTCGCCTGTGCAAGTCACTTTGTTGACCGCTGCTTGCTTCGCCGCCTCTGTATTCTTTTGAGTTGTTAGGGGAGCACAAGTTCGCTCCAATAAACGTATTTCTCATTCAAGACAACTGCTTCGTCCTTGTCTTCGTGACAATATATATGCATGTGTGTGTGTGTGTGCGTGTGTAAATAAATATAGATATAACGGTAACGGTAGGCAGTCAAGAAAGCCAAGGAAAGCAAAGGGGAAAATGTGGTCGGTCATTTATTATCCTTGAAAGTGATGCAGATTTTTTTAAAGAAAAAAAACTGGAGGAAAAAAATGCCCGCCGGGTAGGATCCGAACCTATGACCTCCAGAATACGCGTCTGGTGCGAAAACCATTACGCTACCGGTGGTACTGTGGTCCCCTCCACTTTCTCGGGTATTTATGTTCAGTATGTTCAGGGCACCTGGAGAAAAGTGCGAAGGGGGTATTAAAAAGCGGGTATTAAGTTCAGGGACCTGGACTTTCGTAAAGTTAGCACTGGTTGCTTCGCAACAGCTTTCGGAAGAATGAAGGAGATTATGTCCGCCGAGCTTTTGGCTTTGGCTGATCATCTTTAATTCCGCCTGACTCCTGAGCTTCTGTCCGCACCCTTTACCGCAGAGTGTAGCACCCCCTCTCTTTCCATTGATTTATTGATTACGAGGTTTAACGCGCCGACGCAACACAGGCGATGAGGCGCGCCGTAGTGGAGGGCTCCGGATTAATTCTGACCACCTGCAGATCTTTACGTGCGCCGGAATCTTGTACACATGGGCGTTTTCACTTTTCTCCTTCATCAGAATCGAACCTGCGTCATCGCGCTCAGCAGCACATCACCTTAGCCACTGAGCCACCACGGCGGATCCCCCTCCTTCCAAAAGAAAAAAAAAACTCCCCGTGAAGCCACTGCTTATCTCCATTTACATCTAGGATCTGAGAAATTAAGGCCCCATGAGTAACAAAGTACGCTTACACGTGAAGATTTTCTCCAATTTTTGCAACTCAATGAAAAAATGCGCAGGACCACCATCTACCATTCCCTCGCTATTACAAGTACAACTCATTTTTCGTACATTTTGACACCTACGCTAACCACCATCCTATTTCATAGTGCCATTGTAAGTGGAGAGCAGTTTCGCGGCCGCACGTTTCTCAGTGCCGATCCGTATGACTTCTTCAACGATAAGGCGGGGGACCGGGCGGCCGTTGTATGGCGCCACCGTCGCTTCAGAGAACAGCGCCGCCCGTGGCGAACCGCTCATCAGTGGAATGCCGGTGGCGGTCAGTGCAGCGTAGTTGTGCACGGCTTTCTGTCGTTCTGTTGCGGCGCGGCTTGCAAAACGTAGATAGACACAAGGACTTTTTCTGACCGGGAAAGCTCGCAAGTAGAGGTGACCTTCACGAGGCATGCCAAGTGTGGTATTCACGCCCATACTCAGTAATACATATAGCAGACGACGCTCATGCGACAAGCTGGGAGTCAATCAGGAAGTGCAAGTCCGTTCCTACGTGCCCATTTTTCATGCATGCAGTTTGACGTATCGAGGAATATATTGCAGCCAGATGCTCTTACAAAGCCGGTGTGTGCAGCCGAATCAGGAATGCTGTGGCGCTCGCCATTGGCAGTTGATGACGAAACACCGTCGTGCATAAGCGAAAGACAAAGTTTGGGGGGAGGAGGCGGAGGGGCTTTTAATATTTTTCCCAAACAAGAATTGTGATGGACGACGCTCCGTAACTTCATCAACTTTGGTAGAAACGTGTTTAACATCACAGAAATACGCTTAATACAGTAACCGGGAATCGTTTATACAGAATAAATACCGCACGATAGTAGAGCGATTGCTTGTCGTGAAAAAACATTGCTTTACAAGACTTGCAATTGTTGCTGACTAGTTGGTGAATGATTTTTGAAAAAACAATTCCTGCGTGGCTGAAGGACAAGAGACAGGAGGGGTCCAAAAACTTGCCCTCAGTTTCACAACTGAATGCTGCGGTCGGGTTTTACAAGCTGCCACCTACGCTTGAAAAATCATGCACTCCTCCGTGTAACAACGATGATAGTTTATCGCAAAGCTTTCTCGTGCGGCCCACTGAACACAAAACGTCTTATGGATGTCTACCATGGTCTTGCAAGGTCTGAGACATCTTGCGCTATGCGAGTTAGCTATAAGACGTGTATTTTCTTATGTCTCAAAGATGTCTTAAGAGAGATATCTACAGGACACCTGTGCAAGATCTTCGACGTCTTGAGCTCCATGAGATGTTGATAAGTCATCTTTACTAAGATGACTAGAAGACACACGAACCTCAATGTGTACAAGACGTTCCCAAGCAGCAGAAATTGCCAAGCCCAAGCACGGCAAATCATCAGTGGCCAATGTGTCCGAGCTGGGCAATACCTCGGCGGCCATTATTGGTTGGCGCTTGGGAAAGGTGACAAGCCAACAATTGGCCAAGCTCTGGAAGGCCAATATTGGACAACGCTTGGCAAAGTATGTTGCCATGATAATGCCTATGGGTGCACCCCGTTAATTCTCGTGCACATTTTTGGCTTTGCGGCTAGTCTTTATGACCAATGCCTATGTTATGGGATGCTTCGCAGCTCGATTTCTGCTTTATACATGCCATTATACAGGAATTTATTTAACGTTACTTATTTATTTATAGCGCACTCGTTAAAAAATTTCCTGTACAATGGCATCTATAAAACAGAAATCGGACCGCGAGGCACAATAAACAAACTGCATCAACTTTGCGAAGCAAATACGGGACTTGCAAAACAATTGAGAAACAACTCAGCGGGTCCCTCTGTGTAGTTTTTCTTATTATGCACATCATATTTACAACGGGAAACCTGGCTTAACAGTGGCAAGAATACGAACACAAACACGAAAGCAAACAGAAACACAATAGTCGAGAAAAAATTAAAAAAAGCGCAGCTCATGAAGCGCGAACCGATTATGCTTCGTTTAACGGCTTCAGATGCCTACATGCATGATGCCTACATACATGCATGAGAAGGCGGCATGCCCTCTCTCAACCATGCCACAGGGGGCTGCGCCGAGGGCTGCCAGTGGCATGTCACGAAGGCGGCATGCCCTCTTTCAACCATCACGAAGGCGGCATGCCCTCTCTCAACCATGCCACAGTAAGGGGGCTGCGCGGCATGCCCTCTTTCAACCATCCCACAGTAAGGGGGGGGGCTGCCCAGTGGCCAGGCAGGATGTCACGAAGGCGGCATGCCCTCTTTCAACCATCCCACAGTAAGGGGGCTGCGCCGCAGTGCCAGTGGCAAGATGGCACGAAGGCGGCATGCCCTCTTTCAACCATGCCACAGTAAGGGGGCTGCGCCGCAGTGCCAGTGGCAGGATGTCACGAAGGCGGCATGCCCTCTTCTCAAACCATCCCACAGTAAGGGGGCTGCGCCGCAGCATGCCACAGTAAGGGGCTGTGCATGCAGTGGGATGGCACGAAGGCGGCATGCCCTCTTTCAACCATGCCACAAGTAAGGGGGCTGCGCCGCAGTGCCAGTGCCGCAAGATGGCACGAAGGCGGCATGCCCTCTCTCAACCATGCCACAGTCAGGGGGCTGCGCCGCAGTGCAGTGCCAGCCGCAGTATGTCACGAAGGCGGCATGCCCTCTCTTTCAACCATGCCACAGTAAGGGGGCTGCGCCGCGCCAGTGCAGGATGTCACGAAGGCGGCATGCCCTCTTTCAACCATCCCACAAGTAAGGGGGCTGCGCCGCAGTGCAGTGGCAAGGCGGATGTCACGAAGGCGGCATGCCCTCTTTCAACCATGCCACAGTAAGGGGGCTGCGCCGCAGTGCCAGTGGCAGGATGTCACGAAGGCGGCATGCCCTCTTTCAACCATGCCACAGTAAGGGGGCTGCGCCGCAGTGCCAGTGGCAAGATGTCACGAAGGCGGCATGCCCTCTTAAGGGGGCTGCGCCGCAGTGGCAGCCGCAGTATGCACGAAGGCGGCATGCCCTCTTTCAACCATCCCACAGGGGGTGGGCTGCGCCGCAGTGCCAGTGCGCCGGTGCCAGCCGCAGATGTCACAGAAGGCAGGCATGCCCTCTTTCAACCATGCCACAGTAAGGGGGCTGCGCCGCAGTGCCAGTGGCAGGATGTCACGAAGGCGGCATGCCCTCTTTCAACCATGCCACAGTAAGGGGGCTGCGCCGCAGTGCCAGTGGCAAGATGTCACGAAGGCGGCATGCCCTCTTTCAACCATGCCACAGTAAGGGGGCTGCGCCGCAGTGCCAGTGGCAAGATGTCACGAAGGCGGCATGCCCTCTTTCAACCATCCCACATGCCGCTGCCAGCCGCAGGATGTCACGAAGGCGGCATGCCCTCTTTCAACCATCCCACAGTGCCAGCCGCAGGATCATGCCACAGTAAGGGGGCTGCGCCGCGCAGTGCCCAGTGGCAATGGGGCTGCGCCGCGTGGCAAGATGTCACGAAGGCGGCATGCCCTCTTTCAACCATGCCACAGTAAGGGGGCTGCGCCGCAGTGCCAGTGGCAGGATGTCACACGAAGGCGGCATGCCCTCTTTCAACCATGCCACAGTAAGGGGGCTGCGCCGCAGTGCCAGTGGCAAGATGGCACGAAGGCGGCATGCCCTCTCTCAACCATGCCACAGTAAGGGGGCTGCGCCGCAGTGCCAGTGGCAAGATGGCACGAAGGCGGCATGCCCTCTTTCAACCATGCCACAGTAAGGGGGCTGCGCCGCAGTGCCAGTGGGCAAGGATGTCACGAAGGCGGCATGCCCTCTTTCAACCATCCCCACATAAGGGGGGCTGCGCCGCAGTGGCCAGTGGCAGGATGTCACGAAGGCGGCTAATGCCCTCTTTCAACCATTCCACAGTAAGGGCTGCGCCGCAGTGCCAGTGGCAAGATGGCACGAAGGCGGCATGCCCTCTTTCAACCATGCCACAGTAAGGGGGGCTGCGCCGCAGGGCCAGTGGCAGGATGTCACGAAGGCGGCATGCCCTCTTTCAACCATCCACCAATAAGGGGGGCTGCGCCGCAGTGCCAGTGGCAAGATGTCACGAAGGCGGCATGCCCTCTTTCAACCATGCCACAGTAAGGGGGCTGCGCCGCAGTGCCAGTGGCAAGATGTCACGAAGGCGGCATGCCCTCTTTCAACCATGCCACAGTAAGGGGGCTGCGCCGCAGTGCCAGTGGCAGGATGTCACGAAGGCGGCATGCCCTCTTTCAACCATGCCACAGTAAGGGGGCTGCGCCGCAGTGCCAGTGGCAAGATGTCACGAAGGCGGCATGCCCTCTTTCAACCATGCCACAGTAAGGGGGCTGCGCCGCAGTGCCAGTGGCAAGATGTCACGAAGGCGGCATGCCCTCTTTCAACCATGCCACAGTAAGGGGGCTGCGCCGCAGTGCCAGTGGCAAGATGTCACGAAGGCGGCATGCCCTCTTTCAACCATGCCACAGTAAGGGGGCTGCGCCGCAGTGCCAGTGGCAAGATGTCACGAAGGCGGCATGCCCTCTTTCAACCATGCCACAGTAAGGGGGCTGCGCCGCAGTGCCAGTGGCAAGATGTCACGAAGGCGGCATGCCCTCTTTCAACCATGCCACAGTAAGGGGGCTGCGCCGCAGTGCCAGTGGCAGATGTCACGAAGGCGGCATGCCCTCTTTCAACCATGCCACAGTAAGGGGGCTGCGCCGCAGTGCCAGTGGCAGGATGTCACGAAGGCGGCATGCCCTCTTTCAACCATGCCACAGTAAGGGGGCTGCGCCGCAGTGCCCTCTCTCAACATCCCCAGTGGCAAGATGTCACGAAGGCGGCATGCCCTCTTTCAACCATGCCACAGTAAGGGGGCTGCGCCGCAGTGCCAGCCACAGGATGTCACGAAGGCGGCATGCCCTCTTTCAACCATGCCACAGTAAGGGGGCTGCGCCGCCACAGGGGGTGCCAGTGCCAGGCAGGATGTCACGAAGGCGGCATGCCCTCTTTCAACCATGCCACAGTAAGGGGGCTGCGCCGCAGTGCCAGTGGCAAGATGTCACGAAGGCGGCATGCCCTCTTTCAACCATGCCACAGTAAGGGGGCTGCGCCGCAGTGCCAGCCACAGGATGTCACGAAGGCGGCATGCCCTCTTTCAACCATGCCACAGTAAGGGGGGGGCTGCGCGCAGCATGCCAGGGGGTGCACCGCAGGCAGCCGCAGATGTCACGAAGGCGGCATGCCCTCTTTCAACCATGCCACAGTAAGGGGGCTGCGCCGCAGTGCCAGTGGCAGGATGTCACGAAGGCGGCATGCCCTCTTTCAACCATGCCACAGTAAGGGGGCTGCGCCGCAGTGCCAGCCACAGGATGTCACGAAGGCGGCATGCCCTCTTTCAACCATGCCACAGTAAGGGGGCTGCGCCGCAGTGCCAGTGGCAAGATGTCACGAAGGCGGCATGCCCTCTTTCAACCATGCCACAGTAAGGGGGCTGCGCCGCAGTGCCAGTGGCAAGATGTCACGAAGGCGGCATGCCCTCTTCAACCATCCACAACCATGGCATGATGTCACGAAGGCGGCATGCCCTCTTTCAACCATCCCACAATAAGGGGGCTGCGCCGCAGTAGTGCCAGGCGGTACGCCGCAGGCCACAGCCGCAGATGTCACGAAGGCGGCATGCCCTCTTTCAACCATGCCACAGTAAGGGGGCTGCGCCGCAGTGCCAGTGGCAAGATGTCACGAAGGCGGCATGCCCTCTTTCAACCATCCCACAGTAAGGGGGCTGCGCCGCAGTGGTGCCAGTGCATGCAGCGCAGATGTCACGAAGGCGGCATGCCCTCTTTCAACCATGCCACAGTAAGGGGGCTGCGCCGCAGTGGATGTCACGAAGGCGGCATGCCCTCTTTCAACCATGCCACAGTAAGGGGGCTGCGCCGCAGTGCCCAGTGCCGCAGTGGATGTCACGAAGGCGGCATGCCCTCTTTCAACCATCCCACAATAAGGGGGCTGCGCCGCAGTGCAGCCGCAGTATGTCACGAAGGCGGCATGCCCTCTTTCAACCATGCCACAGTAAGGGGGGCTGGCACCGCAGTGCCAGTGGCAAGATGGCACGAAGCGGCATGCCCTCTTTCAAACCATGCCCCAGTAAGGGGGCTGCGCCGCAGTGCCAGTGGCAAGATGGCACGAAGGCGGCATGCCCTCTTTCAACCATGCCACAGTAAGGGGGCTGCGCCGCAGTGCCAGTGGCAAGATGGCACGAAGGCGGCATGCCCTCTTTCAACCATGCCACAGTAAGGGGGCTGCGCCCGCAGTGCCAGTGGCAAGATGGCACGAAGGCGGCATGCCCTCTTTCAACCATGCCCACAGTAGGGGGCTGCGCCGCAGTGCCAGTGGCAGATGGCACGAAGGCGGCATGCCCTCTTTCAACCATGCCACAGTAAGGGGGCTGCGCCGCAGTGGATGTCACGAAGGCGGCATGCCCTCTTTCAACCATGCCACAAGTAAGGGGGCTGCGCCGCAGTGCCAGTGGCAAGATGGCACGAAGGCGGCATGCCCTCTTTCAACCATGCCACAGTAAGGGGGCTGCGCCGCAGTGCCAGTGGCAGGATGTCACGAAGGCGGCATGCCCTCTTTCAACCATGCCACAGTAAGGGGGCTGCGCCGCAGTGCCAGTGGCAAGATGTCACGAAGGCGGCATGCCCTCTTTCAACCATGCCACAGTAAGGGGGCTGCGCCGCAGTGCCAGCCACAGGATGTCACGAAGGCGGCATGCCCTCTTTCAACCATGCCACAGTAAGGGGGCTGCGCCGCAGTGCCAGTGCAAGTATGTCACGAAGGCGGCATGCCCTCTCTCAACCATCCCACAGTAAGGGGGCTGCGCCGCAGTGCCAGCCACAGGATGTCACGAAGGCGGCATGCCCTCTTTCAACCATGCCACAGTAAGGGGGCTGCGCCGCAGTGCCAGTGGCAGGATGTCACGAAGGCGGCATGCCCTCTTTCAACCATGCCACAGTAAGGGGGCTGCGCCGCAGTGCCAGCCACAGGATGTCACGAAGGCGGCATGCCCTCTTTCAACCATGCCACAGTAAGGGGGCTGCGCCGCAGTGCCAGCCGCAGATGTCACGAAGGCGGCATGCCCTCTTTCAACCATGCCACAGTAAGGGGGCTGCGCCGCAGTGCCAGCCACAGGATGTCACGAAGGCGGCATGCCCTCTTTCAACCATGCCACAGTAAGGGGGCTGCGCCGCAGTGCCAGTGGCAGGATGTCACGAAGGCGGCATGCCCTCTTTCAACCATGCCACAGTAAGGGGGCTGCGCCGCAGTGCCAGTGGCAGGATGTCACGAAGGCGGCATGCCCTCTTTCAACCATCCCACAGTAAGGGCTGCCGCAGTATGCGAAGGCGGCATGCCCTCTTTCAACCATCCCACAATAAGGGGGCTGCCGCAGTGGCAGCCGCAGATGTCACGAAGGCGGCATGCCCTCTTTCAACCATCCCACAGTAAGGGGGCTGCGCCGCAGTGGATGTCACGAAGGCGGCATGCCCTCTTTCAACCATCCCACAGTAAGGGGGCTGCGCCGCAGTGGATGTCACGAAGGCGGCATGCCCTCTTTCAACCATGCCACAGTAAGGGGGCTGCGCCGCAGTGGATGTCACGAAGGCGGCATGCCCTCTTTCAACCATCCCACAGTAAGGGGGCTGCGCCGCAGTGCATGTCACGAAGGCGGCATGCCCTCTTTCAACCATGCCACAGTAAGGGGGCTGCGCCGCAGTGGATGTCACGAAGGCGGCATGCCCTCTTTCAACCATCCCACAGTAAGGGGGCTGCGCCGCAGTGGATGTCACGAAGGCGGCATGCCCTCTTTCAACCATGCCACAGTAAGGGGGCTGCGCCGCAGTGGATGTCACGAAGGCGGCATGCCCTCTTTCAACCATGCCACAGTAAGGGGGCTGCGCCGCAGTGCCAGCCGCAGATGTCACGAAGGCGGCATGCCCTCTTTCAACCATCCCACAAGTAAGGGGGCTGCGCCGCAGTGGATGTCACGAAGGCGGCATGCCCTCTTTCAACCATGCCACAGTAAGGGGGCTGCGCCGCAGTGGATGTCACGAAGGCGGCATGCCCTCTTTCAACCATCCCACAGTAAGGGGGCTGCGCCGCAGTGGATGTCACGAAGGCGGCATGCCCTCTTTCAACCATCCCACAGTAAGGGGGCTGCGCCGCAGTGGATGTCACGAAGGCGGCATGCCCTCTTTCAACCATGCCACAGTAAGGGGGCTGCGCCGCAGTGCCAGCCACAGATGTCACGAAGGCGGCATGCCCTCTTTCAACCATGCCACAGTAAGGGGGCTGCGCCGCAGTGCCAGCCGCAAGATGTCACGAAGGCGGCATGCCCTCTTTCAACCATGCCACAGTAAGGGGGCTGCGCCGCAGTGGATGTCACGAAGGCGGCATGCCCTCTTTCAACCATCCCACAGTAAGGGGGCTGCGCCGCAGTGCCAGCCGCAGATGTCACGAAGGCGGCATGCCCTCTTTCAACCATCCCACAATAAGGGGGCTGCGCCGCAGTGCCAGCCGCAGATGTCACGAAGGCGGCATGCCCTCTTTCAACCATGCCACAGTAAGGGGGCTGCGCCGCAGTGCCAGCCACAGGATGGCACGAAGGCGGCATGCCCTCTTTCAACCATCCCACAGTAAGGGGGCTGCGCCGCAGTGCCAGCCACAGGATGTCACGAAGGCGGCATGCCCTCTTTCAACCATCCCACAATAAGGGGGCTGCCCCGCAGTGCCAGCCGCAGTATGTCACGAAGGCGGCATGCCCTCTTTCAACCATGCCACAATAAGGGGGCTGCGCCGCAGTGCCAGTGGCAGATGTCACGAAGGCGGCATGCCCTCTTTCAACCATCCCACAATAAGGGGGCTGCGCCGCAGTGCCAGCCGCAGTATGGTCACGAAGG
>JABSTR010003105.1:0-44100 GCA_013339765.2 Haemaphysalis longicornis | reverse complement strand
GCAACGAGCCACCCATAGGACGTCATGGGTTTGTAAAGGAAAGTTTGACATCCACCTAAATGCAGCCAAACGGCTACAAAGAAAGCTATACAGCTTCTCCGAAACTTCGCAGTTGAAGAAAAAGAAGTTTCCGAGAAAGCTGTATAGCTTTCCTTTGTAGCAGTTTGGCTGCATTTAGGTGGATGTCAAACTTTCCTTTACAGAAACTTACTCCACCTTGGGTATTTCGCCGAAATCTGGTCGATTAACGTCATGGGTTGAGTGCTGAAGAGTATCCGGGGGGGGGAGTGGTGCATACCTATTCACTAATTTCCTCGTTTATTGCTTATTGTAGTGAACTTTGCGTAGGAGTCTTGTTAGTGTTATTCTAACAAGGCAATCTTCCGAATTAACCAAACTTGCATTTTCTGTTTGTGGTAATTTTAAGTAGCCCAAGACTATCGTCTTTAGAAAGAGCGCAGCAGATATGGGTAGATAGGTTAGCCTAAACTCACAAACACAACACGGGCGTTTATGTCGACTCTTATTTTGGTCGCCTTCGCCGCTGCTCTCTTTTTCTGTAATGATGTCAAATAAACACATCCCATATGCCAACGTTAGAATGCAACGGATTTTCTTTTTTTGTACTTTGCAGCATGTTTAACTTGCTGCTAATGTGAAGGCATACTTAACAGTTAGGTCAAAGGTCGTTCATCTATCGCGCATATATGTCACAGAGAATAGCCGATGGGTGGCCTCAGAATACCGACAGATAATTGAATAAAAGCTGGCCAATTCTCTGAAACCAAAGTTAGGTAAATTTAGCCATCGATGGGTTGGCACCATGGGCTACCGGAATGACAGATTGGCACGCATCCCTAACGCCAACACAGCTGGGTGAATCCTGCAGACTAAACGGGGACTCAGAATATATGTTATGACCTTCGTATTTGGCTATATGCGACTTTAGTCATATGGCCATATGTGTATGACCTTCGGCTAGAGACATGTGCTCTATGTGTAACTTTGAGCATGCTAATTAAATAAGTTGCAATTAGGCTAGTGAACTCATAATGCTAGCGAACATGACACTGGACGAAGAAACGAAAAGACCAAAAAATAGTAAAAGCGTGCGAATATTCGAAAATTTCGAATATTACTCGAATAATAAATATGTTATATTCGTATTCGCTTCGATTGATTGTGAGGTTTAACGCGCCGACGCAACGCAGGCGATGAGGCGCGCCGTAGTGGAGGGCTCCGGATTTTTTGACCACCTGGGGATCTTTAACGTGCGCCGAAATCTCGCACACACGGGCGTTTTTGCTTTTCGCCTCCATCAGAAAAGCGGCCGCCGCGGCCGGGAATCGAACCCGCGACTCGTATTCGCTTCGAAAACAATCTATTCGGAAGATTCCGAATATTCGAAAGGGTTCGGAATAATCGGCGATCATCGAATCCTTGGATTGTTTTGTATAAGAGTTGACTGAAAAATGACCAAATGACCAAACTTCTGAAAAATGACCAAAACATCGTTTTTTTGAAAGCACACGTCTTCAGTTTGTATGTTTTCTATCCTGTGCGTTTGCAAATTTTTCGCGCTGAAAATCGTCGCAAAGTGGCATAAAAAATTTTGTCAGCCGCGCTGACAAAATGTCAGCCCAAAATGTAAAAAAAAACGGCAATTTCCGTACCGCAACGGTGCCACCGAGAGCAGCCATCATTGGATCGACCGAGCGATCCTCTTTCCGTTCCTGGCCGTCTCTGTTATATCCGTGCATTCACAAACGGACGAATGACAGCAAAAGAAAGACGCAGAAACGAAGCCAGAATAAATGCTGAAGCGCGGTTGCCCGTTCCGTCGGCGCGCGTTGAAATGGCCCTCCTGATTGGGCGTCGCTGCAGCAATGCAAGATGACGTCGGCCTGAATTGCGTAGTGTGAGTTTCGGAGTTCATTTGCGCTGCTTCGCTGGGAGAAATTAATGTTCAGTCATTTTATCTGCTGTGGTATTCAACACGGACATTATCGGGATGGGAATGCCTGAGAACACATGCCAGATTACGGGAAGTTGCGTGGCTCGAAATGTAGAGGTCATCGAACGCTTCGTGCTGCGCGTAATTTTACCCTGGAGGGTGACACGCGCGGTGTGCGCGCTTCTGACAGTGGCTGCCGAAGGGAGATTTTCGTTCGATTTGCGATGTTTACACGCTTAGTTATTGATTGGGAAACAAACGGCCGTGGCGTCAAAAGCTGCGACGCGCCCGGCGTAGCCGCTGCTCGTTGAAGTATCACCTGACTGTGCATCCAGGTACTATTGAATGCCAGTAGTTGTAAATAATGCCTGTGACGTTAGATGTAACCTTAATAGCGACCTGACGGGCCATGTCAGGGATAAACAAAGCATGACATGTTGCGCTGTGCAAGCGCCGGGATACAGGCGAGCCATGTTGCCTTTACGTGCGGAGTACCTTAGGACCGCACAATGTCCATCCGCGTCCGTGCGCATAGCATTTGGAATGGCAAAAAATCACACAGGCACCGGCAGGATTGGAGCTTTTGTCTGGTAGACCATAGAGAGTTAGTTTCAGTCATCTTACCCATTGGGCTACGACCGTGTGTTAGTTTACCCGAGACTCGAACGGCTTACTCCCTCGCCTGTAACGGTGCGGAGTACCTTAGGACCTCTTAATGTCCATCCGTGCGCACACACCATCAAGCGAAATCAAGCGAACTTCGATTGGAGCCGTGAGTTGCAGTTCTATTTAGGGAACAATCAGATTGCAACTCACGGCTGAAATGAATGACGGTCGGGGCGCAAATTGGATGTCACTCGGGGCGCAACTTGGATGTCATTTCGAGTCTCCGTACTCTGCACCCTCGCCATCATCCACGCAGTGGAGATGCTGCCATTCTTGCGCGACGTTTCGCGTGCACTTCAAAAAATTATGCAAGAAGGTCTGAGTTGGAAACAAACACATGTTGACGGCGTTAAAAATGTAGTTTACTGTCGCTAAATATAACAAATTGAATTTTTTAGGGAAAATAATACCAATGCATACACACATAGTTTAGTATATATTGGCTGTGTTGCGAGAAATATTGAATGCCCTGAATGTTAAGAATACTAAAAGGTGTATTGAAAAGATGTATTGAAGCATGTGTTGAAACATGAAAAAAAAAACATGTATTGAAGTTCGAGTTGTGCATAATAATACGCCAAGCTTAAAAGTAGCTTATTTGTATCTTTGTTGTATGTAAACCTTTGGTCATGAACACCTGCACGCAAGGTAATGCTCCAAACAAGGTTATAAAGCGTAAAAGAAGTCAAAACGCAGTTTTCTGTGTTCGAAAGGACACTAAAGGCTACAACCATACCGACTTTTGAATGAAACCAATGTTTAAAATCGAAAGCCGTTTCCTCAAACAGTTTTTCTTTGCCACCTACGTCTCTTTTTCCAGTGATTTCTTCGTGACCGTAGGTTAATTTGATTCCTTTCTTCGCGTTGCATTCCTTGATGAACCTTTCAGGTCGTGACACTTTTAATGCATAGCATTTTAGTCTCATGTCACGCGGCGTTGGCGTGCCTTGTCGTAGTCCGCATGCGCGTCTTGTCGTAGTCCGCATGCGCGCCTTGTTTCCGCACCCAAAGAAATAACAGTTTCCGGCGCCCGGTTTGAACCCATGACGCCGCGGGCGGAACGCAGGTGCCCGGCGCCTACCGACCGAGCCACGAAACCGCCACAATTTCGATGCACCGAACGCGCCTTATATCCTTCACTCATTTCTGCAACCGTTTGTTTCGAAAGCGCCACAAGTTGTCCCGCGCCTCCAAAAGTGGCGACGGGTCCCGCGATCGAGAGATACGACTTGCCGGCGCACCCCCTGATGCTGTGCATTTGATCGCCCCTCGCGAGGGGGGTCTTTTTAAATATAGCATTTAACTCACAATGACGCGGCGTTGGCGTCCTTTCGTAGTCCGCATCGCGTTGCATCCGCATGCGCGCCTTGATGCACCCAAAGAATAACAGTTTCCGGCGCCCGGTTTCGAACCTTGACGCCGCGGGCGGAACGCAAGTGCCCGCGCACTACCGACCGAGCCGCAGAAACCGACACTTTCGATGCACCGAACGGCCTTATATCCTTCACTTTCATTTTTCGTTTGTTGGATTTTTCACGTTTTATACTTTGTATGTAAATAGTCGTGTTAAATAGTCGTTCATGGTCTGTATGCTCATTAATCATTCAGCATACCTCTGAAAAACTGAAAACTAAAAAATGTGTTCTAATAAAACGTGTAACTGTCACGACCTCGTCCATTCATTTGGGAATGCAAAACACTCTGAAGAAGTTTTCCATCACTTTTTATAGGCCGCTCAAGCTCGGGACAAGGTTAAAAGAAAGGAAAATTCATATATAAAGTTTGCGAATAATCGTATGAAATTTTATGATGTTATCACACAAGCGTTTCCAGTTGCCGAGGTAATTTTTATCAAAATCTACGGAGAAATGAAAAAGTTGATTTTAAAAGTCATGTCCTCTCTTAATTATTCAATATTCGATTCGATATTCAAAGCAAGATTTTCGAAAAACCTGATATTCGCACACCCCTAAAACATAGGCGAGCGGAGGGATATCCTGAGTCATAGTATCTGACACAAAAGAGACGCAGAAGGTAAAGGATGATGATTATACAGAAAGGACGCCTTCGACTGTTGTATACTTATGCTTTTGCAGTCAACAGATTATGAGGAGTGCTCCTTTTGTTCGCGCGTATAACATAATGTATGGTCTATCTTACCTATCTCTTCAGCACGAAAGTGAAATGCCCCGAATCACTGCTTGCTTAAAAAAAGGCATCTGTGAAGCGTCTAGTATGTTTCTGTTTTTCTGAGAACTCGTCCTCCCCCTGTAGAAGAAGAGATGAACAATCTGAATCAACTTCATGTTTCGGTGTGGGCGACTGTTAAGCGTTCGGTTTTCAAATTTTCACAGTCGACTGGATTGCCGGAAGCTTGGAAAAGTTGCTTTCTACTTGTATTTACTTTTCATCTGACGTATACTCGGCGTTGTAAGGAGCATCAGTAACCATTTGTGACCTATGAGTACCCTGAGGCTGACTTGTTACGCCTTTGAACTCAACGCTTCAACAAATTTCGAGTGTACATACTGCCTTTGTTGTGTGACGAGGATAAACTTGTAAACCACTGATCCTGGAACAAATACACTTTCTACCACCACCCTGCTCAACGCCATTTGCCCCACATTCTTTACCCTTCCGCGGGGGCCCTATACCCACAAACCGGTTTATAGCAAACTGCAATATGCGCCGCGATTAGTTCGATATATCCAAATGTTTCGACATAGCAAACCCGCTGATAACGAGTTTTTTCTATACGAGGTCGCAGTACGCGGGACACCCTCCTCCCTCTTTCCTTATCCCCGCATGCGGAAACCAACAGAATTAAGTATGTCGTCACCATCAGAGGTCGGCAAACTCACTCATGAGTCCACTCACTCAGACTCATTTGGACTCAAACTCACGCGTGAGTTTGAGTTTGAGTGAGCGCGAGGCTAGTGTGGCATGGTGAGTTTGAGCTTGAGTGAGTTTGAGCCGAGTGATCACGACTGAGTTTGAGTCCGATTGAGTTTGAGTCCATTTTGAGTTCTGAGTACATTTTGAGGTTTGAGTCCATTTTGAGTTCTGAGTACTTTTGAGTTCTGAGTACATTTGATTTCAGTTCATTTTGGTTCTGAGTACATGTTGAGTTTTGAGTCCATTCTGAGTTCTGAGTACAATTCGAGTTTAGTCCATTTTGAGTTCTGAGTACATTTTGAGTTGAGTCCATTTTGAGTTCTGAGTACACTTTGAGTTTGAGTCCATTTTGAGTTTGCGTTCATTTGAGTTCTGAGTACAATTGAGTTTGAGCTCGTTTTGAGTTCTGAGTACATTTGAGTTTGAGTCCATTTTGAGTTTCAGTCCATTTTGAGTTTGAGTTCATTTTGAGTTATGAGTACATTTTGAGTTCTGAGTACATTTTGAGTTTGAGCACATTTGAGTTGATTACATATTGAGTTTTGACTACATTTTGAGTTCTGAGTAAATAGGAGTTGTAAGTCCATTTGGAGTTTGAGTACATATGAGTAGCCTAGCAGGCAGCTATGGTTGGCTGTTAAGTTTCATAGCGTCACTGTGGGCTCGGAATTCAAGTTACCTGCGGGTATGGCACCAATCGCGATCTGCATGATCGGTTGGGAGGGAGGGTGGTGTCTGATTTTTTTTAGTTTCTTTTTGAATTTTTATGGCCATAAGCACTTGCTGTATACCTAATTTTCGCGGCTGGGCACGTGAGTGATAATTGACTGGTGAGGTCATAAAAAAGGGTTGTCTTAACTTTTCCTCCTGACGGATCCACTAAGAGCGTGGGAAAGGGTGGTGGGAAAGCACACGGCGGCGCTGGCGTGCTGGTTGTTCGCCTGCTACTGTTAAACGGCTTGATATACTAGGGGTCACAAAGGAAGAGGTGAGAGCCGGGGGGAAATGGGGGCGGGGGCTGTCCTTTCTACTGTTTCAAATGAATTAGCTGAATTGACTGGGCAGCGCCCTTAAGACAGAATAATGACCACATTAGATTGGGTGAAAAGTGAAACTGATGAGGCTAAGGCGTGTAAGGTATCAAATGAAAGGTCCGGATTAACGGAATCACGCGGGGTAAATAAAAAAAAATGCTTCCTGATTGTAGTCATCAGGCAGTCATAATGAGTCATAGATTGGGTTAAAATTCAAAATGACGCTGCGAGGGCATGTGGGGAATCAAATTCAAGGTCTCGATGTGGGGAATCATTCGGGACGAACATGAGATATGGATATATCATGACGTAGTCATGGTAAATCAAAGATTCGGTTAAAATTCAGGTTCATGACGCTAGGGCGTATCAAATTAAAAGTCTCGATGATGGTAATCATGTGCTTCCTGATTATTATCACGACATAGTCAAAATGGGTCATAAATTAGGTTAAAATTCACAATGATGCCACTGGGTGTCCGGGGTATCAAATTGAAGGTTCCAATAAGGAAATCACATGGGACAAAAATGTGGTAGGCCTATATCATGAGATAGTCATAATTAGTCATTGATTGGTTTAACATTCAAATTGATTCCGCTAGGATGTGATGGGTATCAAATCAATGGTCTTGATGAGCCGAATCACGTGGGAGAAATACAAAAATGCTTCCCTGGTTATAACCATTAGATTGTCATGGCGAGTCTTATATTGGGGTAAAATTCGAAGTGACCCGCTAGGGAGTGTAGGGTATCAAATTTACGGTCTTGAAGAGGGGAATCACGTGGTACAAATAAAAAATTCCCCCGCATTTCCCCGAGGGGGAATGTGAAAGTGCGAATGCACGGTGTCGGCCCGCTTGCAGCGCTTGCGCTCGGCCTCCGCAGCCCACCGCCTCACCGCCTTCTCTTCCATCTCTTCCATCGGGTTTGTAGTATCACGTGTACACCACGCAGTTATCAAGCCGCTATAACGCCGCTGAGTCGCCAACGTACGCCGCTGACGACGTAGTTTGAATGCGTTAAAGATATAAGGCGCGTTACTAACACTGATATCAGCGTCGCGTTCGTGGCTTAGTCGGTAGAGCGTCGCGCTGCGGCAGCAAAGTCCTCGGATCGAAACCTGGCGCCGGATGCTGTTTTTTTATATATAGAGAGGAGGACTGCGGACGCCGCCGACCGCCGCCGCCGCGCGGTGGAAGGCTTGGGGTCGCGTATAAAGTGCATTCGCACTTAAAAAAGGCTTGTAGTTCGAATCATGAGATGGTCATTATGAGTCATAGATGGGGTTAAATTCAAGGTGAGGCCGCTGAAGCATGTGGGGCGTCAAATTGAAGGTTCCAGTTAGGGGAATCATGTCGGACACCTAAATAATGCGTCTGGTTACAGTCATGAGTCATGGTTAGTTTGACTGGTATGAATTCCATATGACCCTGCCTAGGGTGTGTGGGGTATCAAATTAAAGGTCTCGTCGAGGGGGTCACGTGGGACAATATGAAAATGCTTCTGGTATATTAAATGAGGATATCGCAAAAGGTATACAGCAAAGTGTACACACTCCACACTCTCACTCTCACTCTCACTCACACTCACACTCACACTCACACTCACACTCACCTCTCACTCTCACCTCTCACACTCACACTCTCACTCTCACTCTCACCTACTCACTCTCACTCACTCTCACTCACTCTCACTCACACTCACACTCTCACTCACACTCACACACACTCACTCTCACTCACCTCACTCACTCTCACTCTCACTCTCACTCTCACTCTCACTCACACTCTCACTCACACTCACACTCACACTCACTCTCACTCTCACACCACTCTCACTCTCACTCTCACTCACACCACACTCACACTCACACTCACACTCACACTCACACTCACACTCACTCTCACTCACTCACTCTCACCACTCACACTCACACACACACTCTCTCACACCCTCACTCTCACACTCACACTCACACTCACTCTCACTCTCACTCACACTCTCACTCACTCTCACTCTCACCTCACTCACACTCACACTCACTCTCACTCTCACTCACACTCACTCACACTCACACACTCTCACTCTCACTCACACTCACACTCACACTCACACTCTCACACTCTCACTCACACTCACACTCACGCCCACTCACACTCTCACTCACACTCTCACTCTCACACTCACTCTCACTCACACTCACTCTCACTCACACGCCACACTCTCACTCTCACTCTCACTCACCCTCTCACTCTCACACTCTCACACTCACTCACACTCCACCCTCTCACTCTCACGCTCACCCTCACACTCACACTCTCACTCTCACACGCACTCTCACTCTCACTCACACTCACTCTCACTCCTCTCACACTCACACTCACTCTCACTCTCACACGCACTCACACTCTCACACTCACACTCTCACTCTCACTCACACTCTCACTCACTCACACTCTCACTCACTCACACTCTCACTCTCACTCACACTCACACTCTCACACTCTCACTCACACTCACACTCCCACTCCCACTCCCACTCTCACTCTCACTCTCACTCACACTCTGTGACACTCCACTCTCACTCACACTCACTCACACTTTCACTCACTCAGCCCATTTTGAGTTTTGAGTCCATTTGAGTTTTGACTCACATTTTGAGTTTTGAGTCACACTCTCACTCTCACTCTCACATTGAGTTTTGAGTCATCTCAGTTTGAGTACTTTGAGTTTGAGTCATTTTGAGGTTTGAACATTTTGAGTATCTCACTCTCACTCTCTGACTGTCTGAGTAATCTCTGTTTTGAGGCCATGTGAGTTCTGAATTCATTTTGAGTTCTCTCACCCATTTTGAGTTTGAGTTCATTTTTAATTTTGAGTACATTTTGAGTTTTGAGTCCATTTTGAGTTTGAGTACATTTTGAGTGTTTGAGTACATTTGAGTTTGAGTACATTTTGAGTTTTGAGTACATTTTGAGTTTTGAGTCCAAATTGAGTTTGAGTACATTTTGAGTTTGAGTACATTTTGAGTTTTGATTACATTTTGAGTTTGAGTACATTTTGAGTTCTGAGTACATTTGAGTTTTGAGTCCGAGTGAGTTCTGAGTTTTGAGCTCAATGTGAGTTTGAGTTTGAGTGAGCGCAGATGTGCTGCTCAGCATTGAGTCTGAGTTTGAGTGAGTGGTGATTCGAAAAAAAAATTGTGAGTGAGTTTGAGTGAGCCGCGCCAACTTTGCCGAGGTATGGTCACCATACACAAAACAATGCATTTATTGCAAGCACTAAGGCTACTTTCCGCCGCAACTGCCTACTTCGCAAAAAAGGGGCAATTGTTGTTTTCACTTTCATTTTGCAGCGTCAACTAGCACAGTATTCGAGTCGCTGTCGTTCAATTCGAAGCAATAATGGCGGAGCATATCAACTGCCGAAAGCGCTTCGTTAAACTGCGGACGGCTTTCACCTGCGACATCGTCAGCCTCTTTGGTGCTCCAGCAGCGCCAGATGCCATGACATCGTAGACGATATTCTGCGTCAGAGGGGCTAACAATGACGGCAACCTGATCGTCGATGACACTCAGGAAATCCCCGAAGGAATTCTATGGTCCCGTTTTTTTTTTCGGAGTTGTAGTGATGAACCATTTTCAACTAGCCCGGCTTTCCACTCTCCTTCAGTTACGGAAAGTTTCCGGCGCCACGTCGCCTCCATGTGACGCTCAACTTGTCGTCCGCGGCCAAATCAACATCTCAATTACCGCTGTGAGACCATGCGTTTCGGCGACAATCATATTTTTCGCCGAGTTCGATATATCCGATGTAAACTTCGTCATAAGGAATATGTGTAGCGTGTATTTCCGTAACGTATTTATTTTTGTTGGATATATATCATAATTCACGCTATCCGGGTTCGTTGTAATCGTGTTTGACTGTACACTTTTGATGAGACTGGGAACTCACCATCGCGGTGTCTAGGCGGGCAGGCGATATGTCGCAGAGTGGAAGAACGTGGGTTTAATCCCGGCCGTGGTGGCGGTTCTCCTGGATGCAGGCGATACATCCAAACGCCGTGTGTAGCAACTTCGGAGGACGAATGATACCAGGTAGTCAAAACTAATCCGGAGTCCGCCACTACAGTGCTTCCATAGCCCAAGTGCAGTTTCGGAACATAAAAAACCCCGAATTTGTTTTTTTTTTGTCGGGAGGGGGAGTAACTCACCCCGTACATTCTCTCTGACCCCGCGCCCTTTTACGATCAATGAACGTACGGTCTGCTTCGCTTGGATACGTGATCCAGCAAGCTATGGTGAAGAGAGCCGGAGAAGCCACCCGAAACCAGAGGGTCCGGTACTACGGTAGTGCCCCATCAGGCAGGTTCCGCAACATTCACTTCTAAAGCTCGTCTAATAATGATTTACCCAATCAATAATTGATTTCGTAGCTTTATTTCAGAAGATAGTCCTCGTCATTATGAAACAAATATTACGTTTGTGTCAGGAGGCCTGTTTATACGTGCTGACGAGAAACAAACTGTATTTTTAAAGCCTTGTTAACGTCTTGTTTACTTAACGCAGTTTCATTGACACAAATTCTCTCCCGTGCAAAAAAATCTTTGTCCAAAAAATAACCACGTGCAGTTTGTTCAGCAGCTTTCAGGAATCCCTTTCGTATTCTATTTTGGTTCCGGAGTCTACGTGGAAAAAGAATCAAAGCCCCTTTCTACACAAAGCTGGTTGAACACAACGCTTTCTCCCCTGCAAACTGAATCAACGGGAATTCATAAGTTGAAGACCACGCAAAGAACCCAAGATATGCTGAGCGATGAAATGCGATGTTTTGGTTCTATTACGCGCGTAGGTCGGCAAAGCAAAAAGAACTCACTCAAACTGAATCACATTTTTAACACGAAAGTGTTTTATGCCCGGGTACATCAAGATCTCAGTCACGTCATAGCCGGCACACTAGTGATGTCGCCAGAAAAAGTGCCATTGACGCTGCGACATCCGGTTTCGAGCCCACGAACGCTCTCGCCCCAACGGGAGGCACGTGGCGCTCTGCCCATTGCGTTATGAATAGAGACGTGATCAGTTCTACGAACCGCGCCTTATGTCCTTCCCCATCACTCATTCAGAAGGTGCTGCCGTCTGGGAGAGACGAAGCGAAGTAGCGCTTCATGATGGTTATGAGCACCGACAGTTGGCGCCTCGATGCCAGCGCCTTCGTATAAGGGGGACGCGCATGAATTGAGGGACCCTCGGCTGTTTTTTGTTCCTTGTGTGTCGGCGTCACTTCGTCCTGGCGGGGTCAGGCTCGCGAGCCCTTCGCACATGGAGGGTGTTCTGTGAACATTCAACAGCTCCTTTGAAGGCCCCTTCACTTTCGTGTTTTTGCCGATTCCTACGAAAGAGGGATCAACCACAATTTTTTTTCCTTTGCACTTAACTTACTCAAACTCAGACTCAATAAGCTCATCTCTACTCAAAATCTCTCGTACTCAATCGCCGCGAACTCGTTTTTCATTCTAGTCACCTGTACTCGAGCTCACCTTTACTCATTGTTGCTCATATCTGAACTCATGAGCAGTGGTCACACTCAATCTGTACTTACCAGTAGTAATAATACTCAATCTGTGCTGACTCATACTCATACTCCATCTGTACTCACGAGTAGTACTCATACTCAATTTTTACTGACGAGTAGAAATCGTCCTCAGTCCTTTACTCAAGAGTAGTCGTACTCAATCTGCACTTACAATTACTCGTATTAAAAGTTTCTTTAATAATTAGGAGATCAGCCGCGAGAGGGCCAACACAGTCGAAAACGGCTTGTTTCAGCTCCCGTTTTAAGCTCTTCCAAACACGATCTACTGCTTAAGTTGCTAGGCCTCGCCACCAGGCCTAGTGAGTGCGGTCGTCATCCCCCAAGCCGGCGCACCGCGGCCACCTGCGCCTCTCTCCTGCCACGTCGCCCGCACCGGGCGCACTCAGCTGTCCCCAATAATGCCTCAAGAATACGCGGGTACCTCGCACGACGTTGGAAACCCGCCGAAAGCGAAGCGTCTGACCCAGGCTTGTCGAGACGTGAAAGCATAAGTCACCGACACGGGGGTACTGCTTGAAAGGCGCACGTAGTGGGGGCTTCGCCGCGCAGCGAGGAGTGTTTGAAACAAAGCCCACCGGCGGGCTCAATCGTAAGAGCAATAATTTGGAATATGCGATTTGTCTCCTTTTTTGTGTATCGGCTTCATTCTGGCTGTTCTCCAGTCATCCGGCAACTCACATTCACTCAAAGACCTAGAGAATAATACAAATAAGTACTTAGCGCACCATTCTGCATCGCGCCTTAAAACCATTTGGGAATGTCATCTGGGCCAGAAGACTGCTTGATTTCGAGCTTCAAGAGTAAATTTAGAACACCCTGTTCAGAAAGAAATATGTCGGGATTACTCGGACAAATCGCAGCGAATACAGGCAAATCTACCGTCATCCTTCGGGAATATAGACGTGAAATATTCCTTGAACTCGGAACAAATCGCAGAGTCGTCACTAATGCATTTGTTGCCTTTCATAACTGTATTATTTTAGCTTAAGATGGGTGTTACCAACCGCCAAAATCGCTGAGTAGACGTCGTGATTAAACTTGGAAGAGCTGTACCGTAATAGTTGGCTTTATCTGCAGCAATTTTCAAGTTTTAATTCCCGCGACGCTTTATTAATTGTTACTTCAATTTGAGGAGTGCTTCAGCGTCTTAAAGTTTTCAACGCCTCCCGAGTAATCCAGGGGTTGTAATTTCTCGACGTTTTAGCTATTTTGGGACATAACGCTGTATGAACTCCAAGACAATATGTTTGGATATCACACGTGCTGTTTTGTCACACGTTGTCACACGTGACAATATTGATATCACACGTGCTGTTTTGAATTGTTTCGTAGTGAAGGTCCAAGGCATCAAGAATAGCTTCATCTTCGGCCCTTGAAAACTTGGGGTAAAACTGTACCCTGTATGAACTGGTAGGGGGAACCTTCAATAAACATAATACTACAGGTAGGTGATCAGAAATGCCAGCTGTAACCTTACATGACACTTCGTTTTTTGATAGTTCCGCATTCAAAAACTAAATCAAGAGTTGCCCCAGAGTCATTCTTGATCCTTGTGTAATCGTGTACGACTTGCAGCAAATCGAACGTGAAAGCAATATCAAGCATTTTGTTGTTAACTAGTGACAATGATTGAGAACAAAAATTGCACCAGTCAATATTAGGTAAGTTGAAATCACCAGCTATAATCACTTTGTCTTCCGCTTTAACAAAATTATGTAAATATTCCTCTACTCCTTCCAAAATAGTGGCAGGCGAGCTGGGTGGACGTTAGACAGCTCCCAGGACGTATCTAATATTTTCAAAATATATTGTTACGAGGCGGCAGGTCAATGACAAGGCGAACCATGGGTGACGGTGAAGTGATGTTGCCGAAGAGCGATGTTGCCGCAAGATGTTGCCGCAGAGCGATGCGATCTATTTACAAGCGGCCATGATCGCTCGGGCCAGCCGCATCCTCTTCGTCGTTATGGCGCTTATGGCGCTATGGCGCCATATGGGGTTACGGCGCTTGGGGAATTGCACACATAGGTGTTCCGTGACAATATTTTACAAAAAAAACTTTCTCACACGGGAACATCTGGCATTTTTAGATCTTGGAGTGAATTCCTAAAAACAATCGCTACACCGCTCCCTCTTCTGTCACGGGTTTTGGAAGCACATGATGATTCTTCGGTAGAAATTCACTGTCGTAAATGTCGCTATTTAACCAGGTTTTAGTAAGTACAGCAATGTCTGGGTCGTGTTCAGTAAACAAAGCCTCCAGCAGAGCGGCTTTATTTACGATGCCACGGCACTTAATCTTCAAGATTATGAAAGCCCGCCTACATTCTTTTTGAAGTCATTTACCGGCTTTGTTCACCTTATAGCGCCGGTTCTTCATGACATCCCACGCCAATTTTGTTCCGTCGACACTACGCTTATCAAAAATCACTTTGACTTTTGCGCCAGCGTCTCTTTCGTCAGCCGAGCTTTGCAGTGCCTATTCTGTGGACCAGTCCACAGGATAGTGTTCAGCTTTATTCTGTGGACCAGTCCACAGGATAGTGTTCAGCTTTATTCTGTGGACCAGACCACAGAATAATGTTCAGCTTTATCCTGTGGACCATTTGAGGCGGCGCTTGGGGTGCGGTTCGGCGCGGTCGTGTCGGTCGTGTCGTGCAACATTTTTTTTTTTTTTAGATACTTATTTCAGTTTCGTAACTGCGCTTCCAGGGCGGGCGCTCCTGTCACGTCTGCGCGGTTGTCGGCGGCAGGCGTTGACGGCTGTGTGCCGGTCCGCTGAGCTCTAAGTGCGGGTGTAGTGCATGCGTGTCTGCTCTACAAGTTTCTCTTTTCGCGTGCGAGACCTTGCTTCTTCAGCGCGCGGTTGTGCGGCCAACTTACTTAGCGTTTTCTGCGTGGTTTGTCCACAGGTTTGTGATCTGGTTTACAAAAAACCTAGGCTATGAACCTAGTAACACATATTTTTGATGCCGATTTGAACGACTGCAAACATTTTTTAGCAACGCCTGCCCCGAAGTCAACTGAAGCCACGCACAAGCTTGTTGTTCTATAATAAATATTGCGACTACATATTACAAAGTTCGCTGAGACAAATACGGCACAAACTGAGCGTCCTGTAGCGTTAAAACGGTCGGCATCATGTCATCGGGAGTTGAAGAAGTTTCTTTGCCGCCTAATTTCTGTGAACGTGAACTCGGCGCATTTCGCCGCATCGTGGTCGTCGTGGTGTGGAACGTAGGGCTCGCCGCTTCGGAAGTCCACGGCCGACTGGAGCAGGCGGCGAGCGCCGCCACTTGCGCGCCGCCGCTCCTCCAGCCCGGCCGTGGGAAGTCTTGTTGATTTCGTGTGTTCTGTTATGCTGTGTACTAAATGCCTGACGACGACATTACGCTACCTGCATCGCTGCTGTGCGTAAAGGGGAATGCTGTTCTGATTAACGGAGTTGAAACCGTCGGGGAGGGGCGGGGGGGATAGAGGTATACAGCTTTGCTGTAAAAGTCTCTTGTCTTCGAAGCACGAAGCGTTCTAGCTCGAGGCGTAAAGGAGAGTCTCTGTGTTTTTCTTTTTTTTACTATGCTTTTTTTTCTTCTTTATTGCATATAGAACAAACAGGCACGTGAATGACTACGACGCTGGTTTAAAACACATCAGTGTCGGTTTAAAACCCGCTCACCGAACTTTGGTGGTCAAAAACTATCATACACATCGAAAGAAGACAATTCTTTCTAAAATTGGTAACCACGTAAGCTCCGGGCACTGCATATTAATTACGCGTTACGAAGCGCTCTAGCGCGAGGCGTAAACGAGTGTCCGGGTGTTGTAGCACCGTGACATGAGAGGACGATTACGACGACGGGAGATGCCAGCCCCAGCCCCTAAGTGGCTCGGCCCCTAAAAAGAAGTAGGTGCCGACAGAAGTAACTGGAGCATGGGAGCTGTGGCCGAACCGCATAGGAGCATCGTGTAGCTGCACCGGCGGTAAACGAAAGGAGCAGAACACGCATGCGCGCCTGCCGACGGTGATAGCATTAAGAATTTTTCGGTTTTCTTTCATTAGGCTGCTTGGTTTTATTAAAAGCTTTTTAGCAAGAGATTTCCTCCTCGTTCATTTTGTAAAAAGCATGTGCCCCATGCACAATGCATGTGCTCAGCCATCTCACAAGCGTCAGCTGCTTAAGTGGGCTGGGAAATTATATGTACTGTTCCTGTAAATAAAGATTCCTATTATTATTATCCGCTCGTACAGCCGGCTGTGAGGTAGGTCGGGGCGCCAAGACAGCACATGAAAGAAAACAGCGTGTTTACGGAGTCACGAAACGTTTTCGCCGCTGGTCGTACAACCGAATGCACTGAAGAGGCAAGTTCTCGCACAAGGGTAAAGACAAACGCAGCGAAAAGAAGAAACTTGTAGAGCAGACAACGCAACTACACACCGCCAACTTAGAGCTCAGCAGACCGGCGCACGCCGTCAACGCAGCCGCCTAAAGCATCCTCCATGGCCTAAAGTCCCTCCAACTCGCGCCAGAGCGCCCACCCGGGAAGGCACAGTCGGCGCAGTTACAAAACTGAAATAAGTATCTAAAAACAAAAAAAAATGTTGTCACGACACGACCGCGCCGAACAGCACCGCCAAGCGCCGCCTCAAATGGTCCACAGGATAAAGCTGAACATTATTCTGTGGTCTGGTCCACAGAATAAGACTGAACACTATCCTGTGGACTGGTCCAAGAATAAAGCTGACACTATCCTGTGGACTGGTCCACAGAATAGGCACTGCGTTGATATAGGTTTTTTCCTCCTCTCTCGTAAAAGCACATGCCTTACCGACAAACCCGTTCGCTTCAATTTTTTGCATGCACCAAAAATCAAGTCCTTCTCACGGTAGTCTTGCAAACTTTATGATAACAGAGCGGCTGACGTCTCTGGGCTTGCCTAAGCTATGGCAGCGCTCAATACTAGTAATTTCAATCCCCAGTTGTTCCTGAAACAGCTATTTTTGTATTTTACGTTTAGGTTGTCACTTCTTTCGTCACTTTGGTCGGCGAGGACGTAGACAATAATGGTGTTCCTCCTACTTCTGTTTTATAAGTCATCGACCTTGTTCAGTAGATAGGATGTAGGATGTATTCTTGTCGAGACGTTCAACGACGGTTTCAAATTATAGACTTGAGCCTTTAGCCAATTACCGGCTATCAACTGTAGTTCCCAACCTTCGAGCCTTTTCGTTATGGAGAGAAACATTCTGTTCTATCTCACCCTGCTTTGTTAGGATAGTGTTAACGAATTCGGTCAATTGATTTTGGTCCTGCAGAAGTTTAGTCAGCATTTCTTTTTCAGTTGGCCCTGGGTTTGCTTCTGCGTCACCACATGTCAGCAAGCTTAGTCCAAAAGGAAGAGTATCGGTAAAGGTATTCCTAAGCTTCAGTGGGCAAGGCAGCAGTACTGAAAGTCGGTTATCGCTTCTGTAACATTTCAGAAACAGGTATTTACTAACCTGCACCATGAAGCAAAACGGGTTGGTGAGCATTGCGCCCGGTGTACTGCTGCCGAACCCACTGGCTGCTTCAGACGAGGCGAAGCCTTTTGTAGCATCCGAGAATGTCACGTGTTCTGACGTCGCCGTACGAGCCGCAATCGTCCAATCGTCCGGAAGGGGCTTTTTGGGCCTCTCTGTTGGCTTGACGTCGGGTTCCGTTCCTTGCGCTGAGTTGCAGGCAGGAACTGCCCGACATCCAATTCCTCGTCAGATGTCAGAGGAGTGCCCGACGGGCCGGGCCCCATGGACTTCCACTCCCTTCCAGGACCCTTCGTTTGAGCCGCCACCGCTGATGGCGTCGGGGGCTCCAGTGGTTGCACGGTTGGTGCGGGGGCGGTGGGAGCCGATGCGGGGCCCCCTCGGCACCCTCCAACGCACTGGAGGACGGGGAGGCAGGGATGGCAGCAGCACCGGTCCCGACGGAAGCGGTTGGCACCACAACCGCTGTTGCTTCAGCAATCGGTGTGGTGAAGGGTTGGGCTGCAAAAGGCAACCCAGTGGGGAGCGGGGGAGGGACCAAGTCAGACTCGCTCAACTGGGTCCCTGTGGAAACCATACGCCACTCCGCCCCCCGGCGAGCTGCGTCGGCGTACCTCCCCAGGGGGGAAGCGGCAAACCGCTTCCGCGCCTCTGGGAAGGTGTTGTTTTCTGTGACCTTGTAATTGATTATTTTCTTTTCTACTTGGAACGTCTCGCATTTATTGGAGTAGGCCGCATGTGGGCCACTGCAGATTGCACATGTTAGGTTGTCAGAATCACCGCTGTCAGTGGGGTGGTCCTGCGCGGCGTATTTCGCAAAGGTTGTTTTGCCGCGCAAGAGGTTGTACTGTCCCCGAATCGCTGGCACTTGAAGCAGCGGTGAGGGTTCGGAATTGAAGGACGAATGGAGCATCAAATGAAGGCTGCGTTATTATATTTAGGAAGCGAGGAGAGGTCGAAGGTCAGGATAATACATTTCGTGGCGATTATCCTATCATCCCTGCGCATCGTGATGCGGCGCACGGATGTGACGCCCTGATCCTTTAAACCTTCAAGTAGGTCGGCATCAGTCTCGGTAAGGACATCTAGCCTATTCAGGCTGCGGTGGGGTGGGGCCATGATGTCCAGATCGACCATTTTCGTCTGACCAAGAAGTGTGGTTGCCTGCTGCTGGTTTTTACCTCAACAAGGACTTCACCTGTGCGTTGCTTTTTGGCATTGCAGGTTTTCCCAATTATTTCGTCAAGGTATTTTGTAATCCAAAATTCTGATTGTGGAGCAAGAGCGCGGGCTGCGTGAAGAGATTTCCTAACAAGGAAACGAGAGTAGTTTTCGGGCTTTAGGAAGCTCGTGCTTGGAAGTGGAGGAAACAAGATTTCGGTGCGGCTCCTTTTCAGGGACCGATCACGTTGTAGAGGGGAGTTTGATTTTTCTATACAGCAAAGAAAAAAGCAGGGGACGGGGGTACTTTCTTCGTTCGGGTTACCCCAAGGAGGTTGTATAAAACTTCTGGAGTGGAGGGCTCCCATAGCCGGCAACGCGGGGAGGTGAAGCCAAGGAAACCGGTCGGCGGCCATATTGCCGTGGGTAGAAAGGGCGCCTATAGCTGGTAGGGACGCTCTGTATCTTGCGTGTTCCTTTAGGTTTACATGGGAGATACCGATAGCTGAGTTGGATTGTTCAATTAGGTTATTTGACGGAAGCATTTATTTCGCCTTTCGAATAAACTATTGACGTGATTCGAGCAGCGAATTAGCGTTTCCATTTCTTTAAGCGGTGAATGGCCGTGGTGAAGAGCCTAGTTCTGTGCTAGAAACACTACTATTGCTTTGATTTCAAAAAATCCGCCGCGGTGGCTCCGTGACTGAAGCGTTGTGCTGCTGAGCACAAGGACGCGGGTTCGATTTTGGGCCGCGGCGGCCGCTTTTCTGATGGAGGCGAAAAGCAAAAACGCCCGTGTGTGTTCGAGATTTCGGCGCATGTTAAAGATGCCCAGGTGGTCGGAATTAATCCGGAGCCCTCCATTACGACGAGCCTCATCGTCTGCGTCGCGTCGGCGCATTAAAACGTGATAATCAATCAATCTTTCATTTGAATAAACGTTTATTTGGTGTCTAAGGTTATAGGCCGCCCCTGAAGTATTAAAACTACATGTTGCACACCATGGCAAGAGGTGCCGCCTGAAAATCGCTACTAATTCCCGCATTTCACGCTGGAAAGTGCAGTACCCATCTGGTCTAGCGTGATTAGTGGGCGCTTGCTTCTTCTAGCAGCAGTGCCGGAATTCATTCATGTTAATCACACAACTCACACCCAAAACAAGCTTTGTCGGAACTGTGTATCAAGACGACTTGTTTTTAAACAGTGCTGCAACATGCAAGTTTTTTTGTTCATACGACATCCCCATTGATGGCACATGCACAAGGCCAAATTAAATAGCATGCTGAGTTACTATGCGGCCCACACTTTAGAATTCTCCGTTTTCTGCTGCCGAATTCTGCCGAATGAAACTGCGCAGAAACACGATTGCGTCTAACTTTGCAATACAAACGTGCCTGCTTACTGCAGCCAATAAAAAAACTAATTAAACAATGTTAGTTAATTAAGCTTATTCTATGTCCCCCAGGGCGCACAACTTCACTGTAGAGGTGGTCTTCCTGTAAATCTACGCGCCTTATTTAAAAAAACACTTGTTGACTTAATTTTGATCACCCTATATATATCTGAGCAAACACTCTGCATATAAATTAGTGCGCAAGCAGAAATTCCGGGACACATCATGTGTGCTGCAATTCCTGCTTCCGCACTACTGCCATTGTTTTATAGTATGTCACATGTTTGTTTAATAGTATTACACAAACACGTGATCTCACGCAGTCGGACGACTACTGACCACCGCAACAACGAGTGAAAACATTTGCATATCTGTGTGAACAAGCGCGTAAACAGGTAGGTGGATCGACACCATGCTGCACAAATAGTGGGAAAGTGTACACTTATAACGCTGTAGTACTCGTTAGACACAAAACGAACTAAGGCCAAGGTTATCCCCGGCGTCCTCTCCGCGCTATTAGCGCAGCCAAAATGCGACGCACGAGCACAGCATTGCTGATTTCTACAGCTTTGTAGCGTCCGAAGAATATTCACGACAAACCAAGCCATAAATGCACGCACGCGAGCGTGTAACACCGCAAGACTTTCCGCAGGGAGCCGGCAGAACGCGACCAATGCGGTGCGGCTGCTGCGACGGAGTGAGTTTTTTGCCCAAGGCAAGATGGCGGCCGTCGGCGTCAGTTCTCGAGAGCCGTCTCCACCCCAGAAGTTCTTACAACCTCCTTGAGTTACCCTGACACAGAGAGAGGTCCCGGAGCTCCCTGACTGGTAAACAGACGGAAAGCCCATCCGCCGGAGCTTGACCTGAGCTCCGACGGCCACCGTTTGAGGTTTCTACCTATCACCTAAAAAGCAGTGTTGTACACGTTCCTCCAAAATAGGAACGAAAGCTCGTTCCTCGTTCCTTGCCAATTTTGAAACGAGTTCCCGTTACAAGTTCCTTTATTGCGAAAGGAACGCGTTCCAGTTCCACTTCGAAAGTTAGAACCTGTCGTTACATTAACGTTACAATTATGTTTTTAAATTAAAATATAGTGTCGGATAATCCTGGGAATGTGGGACATTTAAAACTCACATCGAACTACGTATATTATAAGAATATTAACACCACCGGCAGCAGATTATGTGGAGATAAAGATAATCAAAAGAAACGCTCCTAGGCGAATTTTTTCAGGGAGCACTGGACAAACTCCAGACGGCTCAGGGACATGTCGGTGCAGGATATTTCGGTGCGGAAATTTCGGTGTCCAAATTTCGGCGACCAAATTATCCGGTGCTTGCCTGCTCGCGACAGCCGTTATATTTTTATTTCCGCTTAACGTGGGTTGTGGACAACAATCAGGAGCAGTGAATTTATTTTTTTATTGATGCCATGTTCGATCTTTGCCAGGTATTTTTAGAAATTCTACATTTCTATATTTTTGTTTAATACCTCTTCCTGGCGGGCACCTGTTATGCAGCCGATTGAATTATTTAGCCCACGTTTTTTTTTTCATTTATGAGAGGTTGTTAATTTATATTCGCTCTTTTTTTAGCTAAGACAATTACCCGTGTTTACGATGGTCTACCGCCTCTTTTGTGTTTTTTTTTAAATCACACCTTCAAATTACAAAAATTACATGCACACTCTCAATATCCAAAAAGTAACAAACATTAACTAGCCCATCAGAATGAAGAAAACATAATGAAGAGTATTACGTAGGCTGGGCTGCCTTGCTAAAATGAATTCGCGAACACTGGTCTAGGATATTGTCGGGTAGGAAAAACGGGCATTTTGGAAAACAGCCGCAGGTTCTAATGTCCTAAATGCTGATTAAGCGCGTACCGGTTGTGCATACAACATCCAGCCATTGTGTTCGGGACAACCAACCTTCGTTCAATGTTTACAAGCCTACATTTATACCACATTTTAATTCTTTGTTCTGGCGCCCCCCCCCCCCCCACCATCCTCCACCTCCCGCCTGTACACTCGAATCTCGACCAGGTTTCCTTTTCAGCCATATTATTTTCGTTTTCCCCTGAAAATCCTACATGCGTGGTAGAGTTCTTTGTCTCCGAAGCGTCGCCGCAGTGATTTTTATTTTTTATTTAGAACATACTGCTAGCCTCTTAGTGGAGGCTTTTGCAGGAATTGGGTTATACATTCAGAACAATTACATAGCACACTTCGCGTTTAAAACATAGAAAAAGCTTTACATTCACCATTGGCGCACGAAACCTCTATAATGTGACACAAAAAGCCACCCAAAAAGCCGCTGAGAACACAATGGCCACTATCGTTTACTGGCTACGCCCTTCCGCGCGTCGCGGTCATATCGACGGCGCCCCCACTCCAGGAATCGCTCTTTCGGCGCCTTCAGTCGCCCCCTTATGAATTAACTCATCAAGTCACGCATATCATGGACACCCCAGGCATACATCGCTTCCTCCCATTATAAGGAGCAAAAAAAAAAATGAATAGGCTAGTGTGACGAGAGAGGCAACAGTCGCCTTCAAGTTTTCGAAGTCCAGTCGACGCAATGGTTGAAGCACAAGTGACTCCCCTCTCTATCTACTTAGGGGGATGATTGCCGGCGGGGCTCAGCTTTCCCCTCCCCTAAGAAACGCCACCCTAAGTGCGATGGTTGGTTTGTTAGTTTTAAGTGGAACTGACACCGAATGCAACGAAGGCGATATTGATCGAGAGTTTAATTAAACCGAACTGCACACGCGCCTAATCGAACTCGTTTTTCTGTTGTTTTTTTGCGGAAGTTTTCCTGAGGGGGGGGGGGGGGAGGAATAGACTAAAAGCAGCAGCGTCTTGCACCGTTGGGTGAAGTGAAAGGAAAGCGCTTTGGTAACACTTAAAGTATTAGGGTTGTTCACATGAATGTTAAAATAACAGAAAAATGGTTGAACGGATCCAAAATAACGTTAATTTTTACGATCTGCTACAGAAATTGGGTTTCACGTGGCACTGCTCCGCCAGGGTTTAGCGTTCGTTTCCACGAACGGCGCGCAAGCACAAGTCTCGAACGTAAAATCATATCAAGTTACGAAATTACAATATTAAAGCTAAAATGTTCAAAGAATGCCTGGGACATCCTCTCACTCAAAATGTCTGGGTCAAGACGTCGTGCACCAAAATGTCCGTGCACAGAAATGTCCACACCGAAACGTGTTGGACCGAAATGTCCGACACCGAAATGTCCGGATCCCGTTTAGCAGTCCGTCCGTTTCGTTGGCTACGTTGTTACCGGGTTAGCAGGGACCGGTCTGCTCCTGAGCGCGCGGAAGGGCCAGTAGGAAGGGTGCGGAGGCACGGACATGGCGAAGGCAGGCCCGCAGAACTAATTCCCCTACCGCGACGAATGCCCAAGTGCCCAGCCGGGTCCAGGTCAACCCAGTAACAACGCATACGACAGAACGGACGGACTGCTAAAACTCTCTATTCTTTCCCCGCCGGGGAACAATTCTATCGGCCAGACGCACATTCTGGCCTCCCCAGACAAACGATGAAGGGTGAAAAGCTTTCTCGCGGCTACGCTATTCACCCGTCGAACGTCGCGCAAGCAACCAGCATGAAAGCAAACACAAGCTGCGGCCTGCTGCGTGGTTATTCTTCTGCCTTTGACCTTCGAGGAAGCACGTACGGCTGAAGGGCGGGCAAATTGACCATCTCATAGGAAGACAAACGCAGTAGCGCTTTTTGGAATTTTGTACTCGAGCCTTGGCATCCAAACAGCTAAATCCTAGCGATGTAACGGCAGGAACGCCATTCCTGCCGTTCCTTCAAAAACGTAACGAGTTACCGTTACAGTTCCACCGACCCTTAATGGAACGGTGGCGTACCTCCGTTCCTCCAAAAAGGAACTAGTTCCAGGAACGCCGTTCCTTGTGTAGCAGCCGGGAATGTCGGCTGCCGGACGAAGCGAGAAAGGAGACGTGGCGGTGGTTTGGAGTTGCAAGACCAAAACTGTTTATTTTCCTTACGTCCGAGTGCAGAGAGTTCCCCCCGACGAGGGAGAGAAGGAGGCACCCCCGCGTTCTTCTAAAAGAGAAAGAGAAAAGGGGGGCCCCCGAGCGAGCAGACGTAGCATGCCGCCAGGGCTAATCCCGGGAGCCGGCCCCGACAACAAGTTGTTCCCCCTACACGGAGGGCGAGGCGCTGGCGCCACGAGTAGGCGCGCTGTCTACGGCCGGCTGCTGACGGGATAGAAAGGAATGCGGTGGTGCTGAGCAGCTTCCGCTACAAAGGCTCCCCCCCTAGCTTGCGGAGCTTTAAAGAAGGACAGCAGTTACGGGCTGAATAGCGAAAGGTCAGAGTCCAATGGTTAGCAGTGAAATCGTACGTGAGAGGGCCTGCTTGAATGGAAACCTCAATATGAGCAGGCTTGGCGCGGTCAACGGCGACGACTTCTCGTTTCCCCCGCACGTCGATTGTGATGTTTTTGTTAGTACGGTCCCAAAACTTTGAATGGGCCATCGTACGGCGGAGTAAGGGGCGGCTTCGTTGCGTCGTGTCGCACGAACACATGGGGTAGCGGAGTCCATGTCAGGAAAAGTGAAACTTTCCTGTTGCGGGCGATGCGAGGGTGCTGTAGGCCTGAGTTGCGGCAAGCCATGCGCGCAGCTTCTCGATGTGTCGGAGGCTGTTTGGGCGGGAAGGTGTCTGGTCGGAGAAGAATTCTCCCGGGAGGCGCACTGTTGAGCCGTAGGACCATTTCCGCTGCGCTGAAGCCGAGTCTTCCTTCACCGTTGAGCGTAGGCCAAGAAGAACGAGCGGGAGCTTCTCACACCAGTGCTGGCGGTCAAGTTTTCGCTGCCAGTGCAGCTTTGAGTTGCCTGTGCAAGCGCTCAACCATTCCGTTGCTGGCGGGGTGGTAGGCGGTTGTATGCTGCAGCTTCGTGCCGAGGAGCGTTGAAAGTGCGGAAAAAAGGTTGCTCTGGAATTGCCGTCCCCGGTCAGTTGTTATGCGTGCGGGGCAGCCAAAGCGGGACACCCATGTCTGAATGAAGGCCTGCGCGACGGTCTCAGCTGATATGTCCGCAATTGGTATAGCTACGAGCCACCGGCTGTACCTGTCGATGCATGTGAGCAGGTACCTAAACCTTGGCAGGGCGGTAGTGGTCCCACCAGGTCGAAGTGAACGTGGTCAAACCGCGACTCAGGAGTCCGAAATTCCTGTAGTGCAGCCCGATTGTGGCGAGTCACCTTCACTTGCTGACACGTTTCACATGTCCGAGCCCAACGTCGCACGTCCGCGTTGACTCCGGGCCAAACGAAGCGTTCTGTTATCAGCCGCTGGGTGGCGCGGACACCTGGGTGGCTGATGGAGTGGAAAGTGTTGAATACCACTCGGCGAAAATTCAGTGGGACGAAAGGTCGTGGGGTTGCCTGGGAGGTATCGCAGGTTATCGTGCCCTGGACGTAGGGAAGTGCAACCTCCGAAAGCACGAGTGAAGATCCCCCACCTTTCAGTCTTCGTCAACTCAGGGTCCTCCCGCTGAGCTGCGGCCATCGCCTCGAAGTCCAGGACTTTTGTGCCGGAAGCGTTGACGCGAGACAAGGCGTCAGCTGCTTCGTTTTCGACCCCGGGAACGTGGCGGATGTCTGTAGAAAACTCGGAGATAAATGAGAGCTGACGGAATTTCCCGTTCTGAGTAGGAGGAACTGTTGTTGTTGAATACGTAGGTGAGGGGCTTGTGGTCTGTCAAGATGTAGAACTCACGACCTTCGAGGAAGTAGCGGAAATGCTTAATGGAACAATAGATTGCGAGCATCTCCCTTCCAAAAGTGCTGTACCGTACTTCTGCAGGCTTCAGACGTTTCGAAAAGAAGCCCAGTGGCTTCCACTGTGCACCCTCCTGTTGCTGCAGCACTGCTCCGACCGATGTGGAGGAGGCGTCCACCATGAGGCGTGTAGGAGCTTCAGGCAGTGGATGAATGAGGAGGGTAGCCGCGGCCAGCTCGTCCTTAGCTTTCTGGAAAGCGTTCTGGTGTTCGTCAGACCAACAAAATTCTGGTGCCTTTTGGTCGTCTCGGCGCAGCAGGTCGGTCAATGGCTGGAGTACTCGAGCACAAGACGGAATGAACCGCCGGTGGAAGTTTAAGAGCCCGAGGAACTCTCTCAGCTTACGAAAAGATGTTGGAGCAGGAAACTTCTTGACGGATTCCACCCTCGATTCCAATGGCATAATGCCTTCAGCAGTGATGTGGTGGCCGAGGAAGTTGAGCGCCTCGACACCAAACACGCACTTTTGAGGTTTCAACACCAGACCGTGCTCATCCAGACGCTGAAAGAGCTGGCGGAGGTGCTCTTCGTGCTCCGCAGGCGTTCTGCTGGCCACCAAAATGTCATCCAGGTAGACAAAGATGAAAGGAAGACCCCGGGTGACCTCATCCATGAACCTTTGAAAGTTCTGTGCGGCATTTTTCAAGCCGTAGGGCATGCGGACAAACTCAAACAGGCCGAACGGAGTTGTTATGGCTGTTTTTGGTATGTCCTCCGGTTCGACGGGGATTTGGTGGTATGCCGCTACGAGGTCGATCTTGCTGTATATTTTCGTACCTGCCAGCCGCGCACTAAAATCGTGAATGTGTGGCAGAGGATACTGGTCCGGCGTTGTCGATGCGTTCAAGGCTCTGTAATCACCACACGGGCGCCAATCGTCGTCGTCTTAGGCACCATGTGTAGCGGCGATGAATGGTTGCTAGACGAAGGGCGAACAATTCCCAGCTGCAGCATATGCTCGAACTCGCTGCGTGCAGCTTGAAGCCTTTTGCTGGACAGCCGTCGTGGCCGGGCGGTGACTGGCGGCCCGGTGGTGACGATGTGGTGAGTCACGTTATGTTTCACCGGCTGTTCCGTGTTGCGGGGCTTGGTGAGAGAAGGGAATTCGGCCAGGACGTGGTGGTAGGCAGATACTGGCTGGAAGGCGCAGATGCCAGATGAGCAGATGTTTGACTCCAAACCACGTACTTTGAGGGATGTGTTGTTATCCTTGAGGCAACGGTCACGTACGCTCACATCCAGGTTGAAGTGGCTGAGAAAGTCTGCTCCGAGTATGGCGAAATTAACGTCCGCCACCACGAAGACCCAGCGAAACAGGCGCCTGAGTCCGACGTCTATTGTCAGCGAGCGGAAGCCGTACGTAGCGATGGCAGTGTTGTTCACTGCCTGCAGCGACGATATGTTCTTGCTACGTCGGCGATCCTCGGGGGTTGCCGGGACAATAGAGATTTCGGCTCCCGTGTCGACTAGCAGGCGCGAGTTGCTTACGCGGTCGACTACGAAGAACAGGCGGCTGGGTGGAGGGCCGATGTCGTAAGCCGCCGTTAACGACTGGCCGGAGCGTTTCCCGGAAACGAGCAAGGTTGAGTGCAGCGGCTAGCACCCGTGCCGAAACGACGGTGGTACCAGCAAACTCCGTCCTGTCTATCTCGTGACTGGCTTCTCTGGGAAGAGCTTGGCTGTCTTGAAGGGGATCGGTTGCGTCGTTGCTCGTCCTGTTGGGGAGCGCCAGATAGCAAAAGTTGCTGCATGGTCTCGGTAAGTTGTTGCACTTTCTCCTCAAGGCGCGACAGTCGATCTGGTTGTTCGTGTGTTCTTGCAGCAGCTATGGGCGCGAAGGTTGGAGTTGAGTATTCCGTGATGCGATCGGCAAGTTGCGCTAGTCGATCAAGGGACGTCTCATTTGAACCCGCGAGAACCACGCGCACCGACTGGGGCAGCCGTTGCAGAAAAGTTCACGAAGAAGTGGGAGCTGGCCGTCCTGACGCGCGTGCACACCGAGTAGTTGCCGCATCCGGTGCAGCAGTTGGGAAGGTCGTTGGTCGCCCAGCTCTTCCCGACATAAGAGCTGCTGAAGTCTGCTTTCTTCAGGCGCCTCGAGGCGGTCCAGCACCGTCTTTTTGAGGGTGTCGTATTCTTCTTGCGCGGGGGGTGAAACCAAAATGTCGTCGATAGCGTCGGCGATTTCGGGGGGCAGGGCTGCGACGACGTGAAGGTATTTTGTTGACTGCGAGGTGATGTGCCGGAGCTGAAAACGGGCCTCCACTTGGCTGAACCAAACTCTTGGATTTTTAGGCCAAAAATTTGGTAGCTTCAGTTCTGTGGCGATGACCTGCAGGCGTGGAGGCAGCAGCGTTGTCGTCGGAGCTCATCGCGGCGTGTTCGTTGAAGCGTTCGGGTCACCAATTTTGTAGCAGCCGGGAATGTCGGCTGCCGGACGAAGCGAGAAAGGAGACGTGGCGGTGGTTTGGAGTTGCAAGACCAAAACTGTTTATTTTCCTTACGTCCGAGTGCAGAGAGTTCCCCCCGACGAGGGAGAGAAGGAGGCACCCCCACGTTCTTCTAAAAGAGAAAGAGAAAAGGGGGGCCCCCGAGCGAGCAGACGTAGCATGCCGCCAGGGCTAATCCCGGGAGCCGGCCCCGACAACAAGTTGTTCCCCCTACACGGAGGGCGAGGCGCTGGCGCCACGAGTAGGCGCGCTGTCTACGGCCGGCTGCTGACGGGATAGAAAGGAATGCGGTGGTGCTGAGCAGCTTCCGCTACACTTGTAACGCCGTTCCGTACAACACTGCTGAAAAGTGATTACCATGGTCGGTTACAGCGTGAGTATGGGGGCCCAGGGTCCGCGGTGTCGCCAACACCGTCACCAAGATTACTCAAGGTTCCCCGTGTGGGCTACCAAGTAGCAAAACTCTGCGTTTAACTAGCCGCGGAAGCTGGTATGGAAATTGTGATGATGTGCTTCATGCGAGTAAAGACGCTCGGAGAAACTGGTGCGCCAGAACTTTCCTGAATCATCCATATCTCACACGCAGCAGCAGAATCGTCAGGGCTATTTATAAGGTACGCAACGTCTTTAATAATACGAAGCAGAGATGGTTTCATTACATGGAGAAGTTTTTTGGGGTACAAAAACACGCACCACCTTCTTCGATAACATTTTAAAGGGGAACTGACACAAAAATTTGAAGGCGAGATAACTTCGGAGATGGATTGGTGGGAACACATATACATCAGCTGCAAAATATCAGCGGCGAATACAGCTTAGAACATATTTAAAATTAATTTTAAAGTGTGCGAAACGCAACCGAGCAGAGCAGCCGGCAGAGGACCACGCGCAATCGACATCCCGAGGATATTGTGTAAACAAAGAACATCCAAACACGTCACGAGTTTGTGTTTGCCGCTTCCGCACTGCCGGCGTTTTTCGCCGGCTCGCCCGGCTCGCCGCTCCAATCGGAGGGCCGGAGGGCGGAGCTTCTGCTCTCGAGAACGAACGACCCGATCGTTGGCGGCAGAGGCGCCGTGATTTCGTTAGCTCATCGGACAGCTGGCCGCGACCAAAGTTCTACAGCGATTCCAGGCACTCTGTTTCTATTACTGTTTATTACCATTGGATGCGAAAACGCGCCGGAGGCACGAAAAGCCCACTGAGCTAGCCGCACGGTCGCTGTGCAGGCGGCGGCCACGGCCGCGAAGTGGCCCAGGCCGGCGCAGGTAGCTCGAGTGATAGCTTGTTACCGCTGCACGAAATTGTCCCCAAGTCCCGACCATGGTTGCTTACATGAGAAAGGAGTTAATGATGCGATGGCGCGTTGCATTAAAAATTGTCATCTGCACCGCTTACGAGAGCGGCACTCGAATATCCACCGCAGTGCTAAGCCGAACACATCTGTAGGCGGACCTGTAGGCAGACCGGCCGTCTGCTCCCAGCGCGCGTCTTGCCACCCACCGTCTCGAGCGTCGCGCGTTGTTCTTTAGCCGCGGTAGCATTTGCACTCGCAGCGCCTGCGTCACATCCACGGTCGCTTTTTAATTAAGCGGATCACGAGATCAGTACGTGGGGGCATTCGCAGAAACTGCCGTCGATGCGGATTCGACAGTGCTACGGTGGCTCTGCTCTGTGACTGATATCCCTCCGACGGTCACGTGGTCAGCTTTGTTCACACAAAATCCACAAAATCCATCGTTTCGCGGCACTCGCTGAAACCGAAACTGTGACTGGCCGCATTGAAAATGCCTCTAATCAAACAACCGTCGCACGATGAAGCAAATGAGGTTTCTAAAGGTTATAAGTAGGTCACTAGCTACTTATCGCGACAAAAAAACAAGATGAAAAATTTTTGTGTCAGTGCCCCTTTAGGACGCATTTAATAAATGGGTTTTCAATACTAGGATGTGTGATGTCACGTGCTACCGCTCTCACTGCTCTCGTACTGTTCCCTCCGTATGTAGCCAGCACACCCTTAGCCACGTAAATTATTTCCAGCGCATGCCCGAAGTCTAACCATACTCCGACGTGACCTGCGCATACAAGCCTGGCTAGATGAAGATAAAACGGATCCCCATGACATTCGCCGCGGTAATCGTGCTTTTATAATCTTATAATCGTGCTTATAGAATTCATAATTTCGTACCCACACACAGCCTCCTATACCATAGGTGCATGACATGTGATCATGGTTGACAACGGCAAATCATTGAAAGGTTGTGATGGGGCCACGCAACCGATAGGCTTCAAATCTGGCTATCTGGACTGAGAGGTAGGAGCGGCGGGGTGAGAGGTGACGCACTCATTCGCCAATAATGCCAAATGGTAAATACGTTCGTTACACGCAGGCTGCGTTCGTTGCGCTGCAAATAGACTCCACCAATGCTTATGTATACAGCGTTTGCTTTGAATGGGGAGGCAGAGTTGTCAAATATCCTAGCGCTATTAGGCCACATCGTGAGCCCATTTTTCGTCAGCTTGCGTTTCTCCAGTTGCAAGTGTGTTGGAGTTTATTTCGACACCGAGGAGAAACTTCCTTTCTTAGCGATGTTACGATCAGCGTTAGGGGTTGCAACATCCGTTCTCAATATTCCCGGATTTGACTACCCAAGCCTTCCGTCGTCCGATTGCCCACACCATCGACGGGAAACGACCCGGCTTTGTACGCAATGACGCGGCGGCGACCGATACTGCTGCTAGACCGAAGCCGGCAGCTATATAATTTTAGCTGCCGTTTTGGCGGGCTGCTCGGACGGCGGAAATCTGCACCTCTTGCCTCGAGCAGCACTGAGAAAACTGAAAACGACGGACCAAAAAGGGCGGTGCTGTCGTCAAGTTCAAGGATAATATTTTACGAGATGTTCTAAGCCCCGAGCTTGAGCGAAAAGCCGTCTTCTGGATCGGCGTTGCTACTACAAAAATGGCCCCTTCCGGAGGACCTCTACTAAGTGAGCTTAAACTCGGGAGGGTTGCTTCATGAGGGGAGGTCGCCCCTTAAGCACACCGCAGATGAAGGTACGGGAAGAACAATCAGAGAAATTCCCCGTCGCTGTCAACTGTGTCATTACATTACGGCATAAACTAACAGCGGCGCAACACTTAGGAGACATATCAGAACCTTTCAAAAACACACGGCTATTCTAGCGACAAGATGGGAGAGCTCTTCGACAATGTGAGGCGATGAAAGGCGTCGAAGGCATTTAGCTAGCATTGCGCTTTCAGACTCACAGCCCCCAGACGTGCTTTTTAGTTCATTTCTTAACGTTTTATTTTCATTGGAGCGGAAAATTGAAGCGGAAATGTGGAAATGGCCCTGCACAAGAACACAGACCTAGCGTGTCTCAACCAGGTGTTCGAAAACTGGAGCCTATAAAAACAAGATGGGCGCACGCATGGAAGCAAAACTATCATTGAATGCGCAAAAGAGAACGGAGTGGAAATTTTCGGTGGCGCAAACCATGCAGCCTATTTGGCGCGAATCAGGTAAAATAATCGCGACCGTTTACATGAGTGGTTCCACTCACAAAACGACTACACGACGCGCTTCTAAAATAACTGTTGAAGTAGAGAAAGAGCGGCTTCAGCGCGCGTAGTGCATTCATTGTCAGTCGCCTCCAACCGCTCTCCCCTGTCACGTTTGAACGGAGAAACCGCAACGGAGCCAGCCACGCGTATTTGTAAACAAAAATAACGACCGCAAATAAGACGTGCTGTAGGAGCAGACCACTGGAAGTGACGTTGCCCGCCTGGCCGTTACCCTCTCCTTTTTTTCCTTTTTCACTGTGCCACACCGTAGCAGGCGACCAACGGAAAACTGTAACATCGTCTAACCAAAAACGGCGAGAGCCCGCGTTTTCATTGTCGTATTGCACGATTCTTGAGAGTTAAGCGGCGCAGCGGCACCACTAAATTTATGCGACTCTACACGTGTATCCCAACTCGGGTTCATTACGGAGCTTATTTCATACTGAATTGCACTAAGTAGGCAGACGTATAGGACGCTAACAGGACTGGGACTAGGCGCAAACTTGCAACTGTTTATTTAAAAAACGACAGAAACGGGGGAAACCTAAATATACACGCAAGAGCGACACTCTGCGCTCGCCCAGTAAAACCGATAAAACCTAAAGTCACAACATGAAGTTGCAGAAACAGATCTGCTCAGACGGCCACGAAACACAAGAACACTGGCAGAAAAATGTGGGAGTGTGTGCTTGTGAGCAGACATTCCCAAATTTTCCTGCCAACAGAGCCTATTTCACATTAACCTTTTAAAGAAGCACGAGGAAAGGAGTCCGAGAGTGCACTACCGCAACGCGCGGCCGTTACTCTTCAGAGTTCATGGTAGTTTTTCTTCTTTCAGACTTTATAAAATAAATACCGCATTATCGCCACGGATAAACGATGAAAAGTGCTTTCATTCGAGCCAGTCTGCGCGGTGCAAACGAAAGCAAAAAAGTGAGCTAGAAAAATTTACTTCAGTGCCCCTTTAAGGGCACCTGCAACCTTAAGCTTGCAACCACGTCTGACCATTATAAGTAACATCAGGTTGCCGAGAAGCGTATTTGAAATACCTGACTGTCTATTCGTACTCCATGTATGTGCGCCTCTCGTATTCTTAGTACGTTTGTAATTGCAGCACTTATTGAACGGGTTGGCTGGATAAACCAACCAAAAATATACCAAGCGATGCCTAGTTTGCACAAGAATACGTAGAATGGACCTAGGACAATATATTGCAGTAAGAAAAAACTCGCCGGTCTCTTGCGAGAAATATTATAATCGAAGCTTGAACCTAAGCCGCTAATGGAAGAACCCGTACCTCTGCCCCTACGCAGCAGAGGTCTGGGCAGCGCGGGCGTAGTATCAGTTACTCGCGAGGAGAGCAAGAGTGGTCTAAGGAAATCAGTAGATAGGGATACTGTAGGTGCGACTCGACGGCCTGGTCTTTCAAACACGCAGTCGGCAAAGTTGAAAGACACGCAAAAGACATGCAAGGATTGTTTCCAACAATATTATCCAAATATTTTCGCCCTGCGGCTTGTATGAAATTGAATTTTCAATATAATTTTCACTGTCTCAAAAGTAATTATGCGGTTGGACCTTTGGGTCCTCCAGCGGCATCGCGGTGCTCAGAGATCGGAGCGACACGTCTTGTTCGGATGATGCTTCAATGGAATGTGCTAGAAAACGGACGCGAGCCGCCGCAGCTACGATATCATGCTTCAGATGGTGACGAAGATAATGAAAATGATAGTGTTCAGCCGCGTCTGGTACAGGCGAGAAAGAGGAAATCGTGATAATGTCATTGATTCTTGGTTGACAACAAGCGCGACTAGCTGCTACTGCGGCAATCGCAAGCAAAGAAATTTCGCTGTTTCGTCGCTTTTCTTCTGGCTCTGAATTCTCCGGAAAAAATGGTGCGTAGCGCAACTGTGCACTGAGTTGATGAATTAAGGCTGCGTTCACGCACACCCGTGCATGCAGAAATTATTGAGTTCTTGGAGACGATTCGATTCTACGGCGCCTAGGGAACGTAATGTGGATCCAACATAAACTACAGAAGTTTCGAACTCAAGCTCTTTGAAGCCATGCAATGGATCCGCCAAGCCCTGTCAAGCAGAAAACACCCAGGAAGTCTCTGCGAGCAAAACGGCACCGTTTATTGTCCTATGCTTGGGCGCAAAAGTGCGCACCAAAGAATTTTTAATCCGCTGCCGTGTGCTACAAGGGTAAGATGCCTTCTGTATATTGTATGGACAACGGCCTTGGTGGTGTGTTTTTTTAATACTGAATTGCAGCCTAAGTTTCTTATGTGAGAAAAGAATGAGGCTTCCACACCTGTTCGGTCGAGACGTCTGGCGGATGATGGCGAAAACGTAACTATTGCACGCTGCTGTGCTGATATTGATTTTAACTTACTTTTTTTCTTATCTCGTTTCGAGACTCCAAAAGCGCATTGCGAAAGCTTTCACGGAGATTTTTAATATCTCATTTTATATTGAATGCATTTGGTTTTTTAAGTACGCTGTGTCTCTGAAGGTAAATTAATAAGAAATTGGGAAATGTATGGTTATGTAGCCACTCTGCTGTAACAAAACTCTTTCACTGTAAATAAGTGAATTCATTCCGCTCAAACGTTAGTGTGCCCCCCACAACTGTAATCCGTGATGCGCAATGGTACGAGAGGGATCTTCAGAAGTGCAACTATTGCTTCCTCGTTAAGCAGGATTTCCGAAGAGGGGGCATTCCTTCCGGTGCTCTAGAGCAACTCACGTTCCCGCACACACCATTCTTCTCCGATATCTCAGAGCCGCGGAAGCCACGTTTCGAACCACGGTGTCCCAATCAACGTCGCTTAGGGGATTTACACATCACCAATAAAAGGTTACGTTTGTTTGGAAGTTTCTAGTGTGATCACGGAGACCGCAGCTGTGCGAAAGCGCCCGGTATCTGAAACGAGCACCTCGACAGCACACTCAGAAGAAATGACAATGGTATGTGTTTTTTTCACAACTGTGTATAATGTCCTCTGAAATCACACTAATTCTGCAAAAAGGAAGGCTATTCTAGAAAAGGCTACGGCGCAAAAAAAGAAGGAAGGACGAAGAGTGCTTACAAGGACAAGCGCTTGTCGGTCTCAACACCCATCGTGCTTCCTTCTTTTTTTAACGCTGTGAAGTTTTGTAGAATGGAGTACCAACTAGCACAAACTTTCACGTAATCAGAAAAGAAGGTATCAAAAAAGCAAACAAAATTAAAAGGTGTCTAGCGAAACTAATTCGCCTAAATCTTCGCACAGCGTACAAAACACCCATCTCCCTTCTGGCGCAGTGGTCAGCCTCAACAGATGGCTGCAATCCGTTCTATTCGTTCCTCGCCATGTTACCGTCACACAAGCCAAGAAAAAAGCCCTATATCATCATGGGGCTATACATCTCAGAGGAACCCCGTGCGCAACAGCTAAAACTACCTAAAAGGCTTCGCATATGCTTAGCTAGGGTGGAATGTGGGCGAAAGTGGTCGAATAAGGAATAGTAAAAACTACCTGGGGAAGTAAATCGCTCCGAAACCTCACCTACACCAAAGGCTGTGCAACCACTTCTCAGCTATTCTAAGAGCGCTTACATCTTGAGGTAGATTGCTTGAGACAGTTGTAGTAACAATATTGGTATAAAGGCGTGACGGGAACTTTCTGTTTGTCGCGACGTTCAGAGAACAAGCTAAAAAAAACCGCTTTTGCCGTACACGCCGATTTGTATGACTCTGGGGCCACGCGATACGGGTGCTGTGCTTATAGAGTTTCATACTATAGTCGGGTAGGAGTCGAGAACGGTAACAGCGCATCTACTGTATCCCTCCGCCAAAGTGACGAAACCGCGACGTCAATTCGCGCGGCAATTAAAACGCCATTGCGTGTATGCGTGATACGTATCGGCTTTTCTCACGGAGTTTGACTATAAAAATTTACTCGCACACGCGAAAACTTCCGTGGTTGTCCTTTTGTGCCAGCTTTTATTATGTGCAATTCAAGATACTCGCGATAAGGGACTGTTTGCAGAGATAATTGCCAGCGCAACTTGTATTGCTGTTTGTAACTTGTAACCGTGTCCAGCATACGTAATACTGAGAACTGAGTCACTGAAATCACTCCTCGATAGCCGGAAAATTTACGACATGCCTTCCTGTGATCCCTGAAGACCGAGGAAAAAGAGATTTTTTGTTCAGGCTGTATGAAGCTCCACACAAAATACAGACTAACTATTTTATGTACAAGAAATTTATCTGGACAAAAATTCAAATGGTGCTTCATGAACAGTAATTGCAGCTTTCGCAGTCGCGTGAAATATTTTGCTTGTTTGCGAATCATGACAAATAACCATTGAACGTTCTCTGCGGTTTATGACTGCTCGCTCGCTGAAGCGCGGCTTACTAAGACGTTGGTGCCAGAATTCCGTCTGGTATAATGCCGCGAACCATACATTGGGTTTGTTTATTTGTGTTTTGCTTTTACCGCCCGGCTGCGCCGGTCTGCGTTATCTCTGCGCCAAGGGAAGCGCGTGTTCCATTCTTTCTTTCTGTGCCGCATGTGTTATCTGTTGTAGGGAGAGCATTCCGATCTTACGTGAACAGCCCAGAATAATCTTCTTGGATCTACTATGTTCTCGATGCGAATCGACGTTTCGAGAACCACGCGCGCCGAAAGATAAAAAGCCTGCAGTGCGGACGCCGGGGCATTCGATTCTGCGACGCTCGCCGACGCACGTACGTCACTTTGTTGACCACTGCTTCGCCGCCTCTGTATTCTTTTCAGTTGTTAGGGGAGCACAAGTTCGCTCCAATAAACTTGTTTCTTTTCCAAACAACTGCTTCGTCCTTGGCTACGTGACATCTGGTGGAGGTGCGGGGTACGCACCCTTCATGCCCACTACAACCTCTGGAAGCCGCCAAGCCAGTCCAACAAGAGCCAGCCTCCGCGTGCAAGATTTACCACCCGAGTTCGGTCTACTACCGGAGAAGACGAAGAAGAAAAACGTCGCAACCAGCACCATGCTCAACCAAGCCAATCCTCCTGTCGTTCTGCAGCAGCCACGGGAACCGCCATCATTCCGAGGAGCCCCCGCAGAAGACCCAGAAGAATGGTTGGAGAAACTGGACCGCGTCCGGAAATTCAACAGGTGGGACGACGCAGAAACGTTCCGGCACGTTTTCTTTTACTTGGAAGATTCGGCTCGCACTTGGTTCGAGAACCACGAGAGCTCCTTGACAAACTGGGCTCAGTTCAAAAGCGAGTTCATTAAGACCTTCACTACCGTCGTGCGAAAAGAAAGAGCCGCCCTTTTGTTGGAAACGCGCACGCAACACCCCAACGAAGGTGTCGTGATCTTCGTTGAGGAGATGAAGCAGCTATTTCGCCGCGCGGACCCCGAAATGACGGAAGAAAAGAAGTTGCGCTTCTTAATGCGCGGAGTGAAGGAGGAACTGTTTGCTGGACTTGTCCGAAATCCGCCCAAAACCGTCGCCGAATTCGTGACCGAAGCCAGCACCATTGAAAAAGCCCTCGAAATGCGTGCTAAGCAGTATGACCGCAACTTTGTTGGCGCGGCCAATGAGAACGACTTTGGCAGCACGCGGATCCCGGCCGACAGCCTACGCGAGACTATCCGCGCAATAGTGAGAGAGGAGCTGCGGAAACTTCTCCCAACGCCGCCGCATCCCCAAGTCGCTTCCCTCACCGACGTGATTAGAGAAGAAGTGCAACAAGCGTTGGGAACTTCTACGCCATCCGAGGTACCCCGAGAGCCACAAGCTATGACATACTCCGCGGCTGTTCGTCGACCCCGCCCTGCTCCAACACGCCGTCAAGAGGCCCCGCCGTACCGCCGCCCACTGTCACCCGCCCCGACCCCCGGTAGCCCGAAACCACGACGCCGAGGAAGACGGACGTATGCCGAACTCCCGATAACCGTCCTCTGTGCTACCACTGCGGAGAGGCCGACCACATTTACCGTCGCTGCCCATACAAGAGACTCGGACTGCGTGGTTTCTCCGTCGACGCACCTCGCCCTCTCCCTGGCCAACGACCACGTGAGATCGACGAGTATCTATCTGAAACCAGCCGTGGCCCAGCGCGTTTCAACCGTTCGCCGTCGCCCTACCCCTACCAATCGCCGAACCGCCGTAGCAACGCTGACTTCGCCCGTGGAAGGTCCCCAGCCCACGCGGGGGAAACTAAAGGCGGCAACTTCTGGAGGTGAAGTTGCTCTACGGCGAAAAACTAGAAACCCTCCAACGACGCAAGGACGCGCTGAAGACAGTGATTCACGACATGCCCTCATCCCGACGACCCGACCTAACCCTGACGAGACTCCCGAACACGACGACAGCTACACGGCGCGACGCGTACCCGACTGACCGACGTCCTGAGAAGACGACGACAACCGATGCACAGTGCCCGACCATCAACACGTCAAGCAGAGTACGACGCCCCGACGAACCCGGAACTGAGAAGACGACGTCAAGGTGTCCATCGACGGCTTTGACGAGTCGCCCTCGTGCACGGGAGTGCTATTCGGTAATGAGCGACCATTTGCGTCTAAACTGAAGAAAGTTAACAGATGGGACGGTCCGCACATACGCACACAAGCCACCTCGTGAGCCAAGTGGATGCACATCGCGCGACATAGCCCCGACCCTGCGGCGTTCGTCGTTCGCCTAACTGCTCCCGCGACGTGATTCCGGATGGACTTTTTGACGGACAACGGCGCAATAATTGATCTGGACCAACGATAACATTTCCTCCTGCATGTCCTGCTCTGCAGCCGCACCTCATCCCACTTTGTCCCGCTCTTTTCATCGAGGATACATGTCCCTCCACCCCCCACTGCTCGTCCCTGTCTCCTCGACTGTGCGCGCTCACATCAACGCTTTGACTGTCGAAGGTTGCTTCTACCGCCCGCGCCCTCGTTAGCAAACCACCTTATGCGTTTTTTCTCACCGTTTTGTCCCATTTCGCCCCACTACTTTAACACCGGAGCTACCAGCCCTTCTCTTCCCCTCAATCTCCCTATGCGCTCCACTTTTGCTCACCCGTACTTCGATGCTCCTATAGCCCCTTCCTGCAAAATGGTACCTACCTTACCACCGCCCCTCTTCCTGCTTTCAAGCCATTTTCCTCATCACGTACACCCCCGACACTCCGCACATCCCTTAACTGCCCTCTAACCAACCCACCTTCCACTCCTCTCCCTCCATTCCGCGATACTCTATCCTTCTCCCACTTTCCACCCTTCCATTATTCAGCTCCTCGACTGCTCTCCTAGATCTTTATCGCCTCCCTCACGGCCCACCCCCATTTCTTGGGATACCCTCCGATCCCTCTTCTTGTGTTGGCCCGCCCCCCCCACGATGCACGACCCTTACCACCACCCTCCATTAATTGCACCCGTCTCTCCCCTAAATCTCCATTTATTACCCTCGAACTCCCCTCGTCTCCTCACACAGCAACTACTTACCCCACGCCTTGTTCTACCTGCCCTATTCACCCTTCCTCGATTACATCCTTTCCACTCAGCCACCTAGGACTTTTGTGATCCCTCACACTATCTACGCCAATTCCAACCCTTGCTATGCCTTCCGATCCCCTTCTCATTCCCTTTCCCGTGGCCCCGAAATTCCCTTCCTTCACCCCTTTCTCCACCTGTTCGCTTTGTTTTTTTTCTTCCCCCCCTCCGTCAGTTTTCTTTGTCCCCCGTGCCTTTTTTTCTTGGGCTGTGCCACTTCCCTTTTTTTTTGCCACCAGCCTTTAGGCCCTCCCTTTTTTTGCGAAAGACCACCCAACCTTTCGAAACCCCTTAAAAAGGCTTTCCCTCTTCCCGCCTGCACCTCCCCCCTCGTATTTCCTGCCCTCCCCACGGCGCCACACTCGCTTTCGTCCTTTCCAAACCAAAGCCCCTGCCCGTTCCCCACCCCCCTGTCTTTTAAAAACTTTCCCCCTGAGAAAGACCCCCTCTTTTTATCCTTCCATTTATTTCCCCCCGTTTCCCTTTTTATTCCTCCCCCCCGCCATTTTTCTTCTTCCGCCCATGCTCTCGCTCCCCTTTCCCCCGACCCCCCTTGCCCTTTTGGCGTTTTCTTTTTCGCCCCCATTCCCCCGTTACCTTTTATAAATCCCCCCCCCCCTTCTGACCCCTTACACCTTTGATCACACCCCCCTTTTTCCCCCCCTTCCCTGCCCCTTACATCTACACCCCGTCCCCACCCACCCTTCAACCCCTCCCTCCTTCATTACATCTCTCCCTACCTGCCCCCTACCTTCCTTCCCATCTCCACGGTTCCCAATTCTCCCGGAAACTTCCCTACTCACCTAATTGCATTAATCCGTAATCTCTTCTTTTGACCGCCCTGAAAATTTTTTTCCCACTTCTCTTCTTCTCCCTCCCCACTCCCGCTGTGAAAATTAGGTACTCTGGCCCGCCTAACCCTTTTCCCACCCACTCGTCCGAACCCACCCAACCTTTGCAACCGCCGTACTATCCGCCACGCCTTCTCCACCCTTCTTCATTCCCATCCCTCAACCTCCGATCACTTCCTTTTCCACGCTCCACGCCGCCCTCTTTCCCTCCACTTCCTTCCGCCCTTCCTCAACTCTTCTACATCAGTCGTTACTTCTTTATAAGCCATGTGCTGCCTCTTTTCCCCCCTCCCCCCCCCCTTCCGCCGCCGCCGAACCCGATCACCGTGCTGCTGTCAGGATCGCCGACGATCACATCACCCTGCCACCCTGCGCAAGCTTGATGATCGCCGTCTACTGTGAAGATGCTGCTTCTGACATCGACGCTATCGTAGAAAGTGATCGAAGGTTGCTTCTCGACCGCGGTGTCTCCGTCGCAAGAGGCATTGCGCACTTTAAGCAACGCCAATCTCACGTTTTGGTCACTAATTTCACCGAAGAGTACCAGCATTTAAACAAGGGAGCTGCAATTGCGTTCCTCGAAGAAACGCAAGAAGCAAGTGATGTGATCGCAGTCGCCGACTTTGAACGCACACCCGTAGAAACATTCAAGCTCCCGCAGCCCTTCGACGTGAATCCGGCGCTACCGCAAGAACAACGGAACAAATTATTGGCTTTGCTACGTCGCTATAGCGAATGTTTTTCGTCGAGCGCAAAACTACGTCAGACCCCTCTAGCGAAGCACCGAATAATAACCGAAGATGGAGCCCGACCTACCCGACAGTCACCGTACCGCGTCTCTTCACACGAACGGGAAGCCATCCGGACTCAAGTCGACGACATGCTCAGCGACGACATTATACAGCCATCGAAAAGCCCCTGGGCTGCGCCCGTCGTACTCGTAAAGAAAAAAGACGGCACATTAAGGTTTTGCGTTGACTACCGGCGACTGAACAAAATCACGAAAAAGGACGTGTACCCCCTCCCCCGAATCGACGACGCCCTCGACCACCTCTGCCACGCGAAGTACTTCTCATCGATGGATCTGAAGACCGGCTACTGGCAAATTGAAGTGGACGAGAGAGACCGAGAGAAGACTGCATTTATAACCCCAGACGGCCTATACGAGTTCAAGGTGATGCCGTTTGGGCTGTGCACAGCACCAGCGACGTTTCAAAGAGTCATGGACACTGTGCTAGCTGGCCTTAAGTGGCACACCTGCCTCGTATACCTCGACGACGTAGTGGTATTCGCCCGGACTTTCGACGAACACCTTGCAAGGTTGGAGTCTGTACTCGAGGCCATTCGTACGTCGGGGTTGACGCTGAAGCCTGAAAAGTGCCGTTTCGCATACGAGGAACTCAAGTTCTTGGGCCACGTCGTCAACGCCGCGGGAGTCCTACCTGACCCGGCAAAAACTTCAGCTATCGCGAACTTCCCAAGGCCGAAAGACAAGAAGGGCGTGCGAAGATTTCTCGGGCTGTGCGCATACTACCGGCGCTTCGTCGCAAACTTCGCACGCATTGCAGAGCCACTCACGCGCTTGACGAAAGATAGCACCCCTTTCAGCTGGGAAAACGACCAAGAAAAGCATTCTGCGAGCTGCAAAAAACGCCTGCAAAGCCCGCCCGTGCTCGCTCATTTCGACGAAAACGCCGAAACGGAAATGCACACGGACGCCAGTGATATAGGCTTGGGTGCCGTCCTTGTCCAAAAGCAAAGCGGTTGCGAAAGGTAATCGCCTATGCCAGCCGTGGTCTGTCGAAAAACTACTCTGCCTCTGAAAAGAGTGCCTGGCTATTATATGGGCGATTTCAAAATTTCGCCCATACGTGTATGGAAGGCCATTCAAGGTTGTAACAGACCACCATGCGCTGTGTTGGCTCGCCAATTTGAAGGACCCCTCTGGCCGTCTTGGGCGGTGGAGCTTGCGCCTGCAGGAGTTCGACGTTACAGTCGTTTATAAATCCGGCAGGAAACACTCCGACGCCGACTGCCTGTCCCGCGCCCCCGTCGACCCACCACACAAGACTCTGATGAAGACAGCGCGTTCTTCGGGATCGTGACGGAGAGCGACCTAGCCGCCCAGCAGCGTGCCGACCCCGACTTACGCGTCATAATCGAGTACCTCGAGGGATGCAACGTTGCCGTTCTAGGACCTTCAAACGCAGCTTACCAGCATTCAGCCTGAGAAACTCCGTCCTCGTGAAGAAGAATTTCAGCCCCGGAACAAGAGCGAATTACCTTCTCGTCATCCCGCGGACCTTCGTGACGAAATTTTGGAAGCGTGCCACGACCACCCGTCTTCCGGACATCTCGGCACAGCCCGCACTATTGGAAAAATCAAGGCGAGGTACTACTGGCCCGGCCTTACATCCGACGTCACCCACTACGTCGTCGGAGCTGCCGTGACTGCCAGCGACGAAAAACGCCGCCGACAAGACCCGCCGGACTTCTGCAACCGATCGCCGTCCCATCGAGACCATTTCAACAGATTGGAATGGACCTTTTAGGCCCGTTCCCTACGTCACGATCACAGAACAAGTGGATTGTCGTAGCGACAGACTACATGACGCTACGCAGAGACCGCCGCTCTTCCGAGGGGGACTGCACAGGAGTCGCAAAGTTCTTTATAAGCCAAGTTGTGCTGCGACATGGAGCCCCGGAAGTCCTAATCACAGACCGCGGAACGGCATTTACTGCGGAGCTGATGCAAGGAGTATTACGCTACAGCAACACGGATCACCGAAGAACGACGGCGTACCACCCCCAAACGAACGGACTAACAGAACGTCTGAAAAAGACAATCGCGGATATGCTGTCAATGTACGTCGACGTTGAACATAAGACTTGGGACGAAGTGCTCCCGTATGTCACGTTGCGTACAACACGGCTATCCAGGGAAGACGCAGCTGACGCCGTTCGAGACTTGTCTACGGTAGAAAGCCGACTACGATGCTCGACGCCATGCTTCCGCACGTAGAAGACGACGACCTCAACGCCGACGTCCAAGGATACCTTCAGCGTGCGGAGAGGCCCGCCAGCTCGCTCGAGTTCGTATAACGGACCAGCAGCTGGTGGATGCCGGGCGCTACAACCTCCGACGCCGAGACGCCGAGTACCAACCAAGGGACCGTGTGTGGGTTTGGACTCCATCCGACGACGCGGACTCAGTGAGAAGCTCCTGCGACGGTATTTCGGACCCTACCAGATTCTACGACGTGTTGGCCAACTTACCTACGAAGTGATCCCAGATGGTGACTCCGGCACATCACGACAACGCACGCGGCCCGAAGTCGTCCACGTGGTTCGCCTAAAACCTTTCTACGGACGATGACAAATTTTTATTTCTTTGTTCGGACTGTCGCTTATGTAGCATCGGGTCGATGCACTCTTAGAGGGGGGGTAATGCCGCGAACCATACATGGGTTTGTTTATTGTGTTTTGCTTTACCGCCCGGCTGCGCCGGTCTGTGTTATCTCTGCGCCAAAGGGAAGCGCGTGTTCCATTCTTTCTTTCGGGCCGCAGTGTTATCTGTTAGAGAGAGCATTCCGATCTTACGGTGAACAGCCCAGAATAATCTTCTTGGATTACTATGTTCTCGCTGCG
>JABSTR010003104.1:50000-66802 GCA_013339765.2 Haemaphysalis longicornis | reverse complement strand
TGCCCTCCGAAGACACCCACAGCCAAGGTTTCCTCTTCTAGAAACTCGTATCCTAGTTTCTTGGACGCCTTTGTAGTGATGGAACTGCGTTGGCTTCTGCCTTCGAAGAATTTGGTGGCTCCCCGAGGATGCGGAGCCTGCGACTGTTGCGGTCAACGTTTGGAGCAGCACCGTAGGGCCAGTTTGTCGGGAAAACAGGATGGCGGGGGTAGAGGCCACGGCGTTGCTACTTGGGGTGTCTGACGTGCACACTGTCGTTGCGTGCTTTCGTGCACACTTGTCGCACCGCAGTCGACCTCGGCATTCCTTCGCCAAGTGACCTCGCTTGAGACATCTAAAGCATCGGCCTTCCTTGACAGGCAGCTGATTCTGGCGGGTAGGGCTGTATCCTTCGCAGTCGCATGCCTTGGAACAACGTTTCGTTGTCTGCCAGAACTAGAACCGTTGAGGGCTGTTCACTAAGCTCTGCAGAGAGGATACGGTGTGTGCGTTTCGTGGTTGTTGTCGTAGCTCTTCTTGGGTGATACCGACGAACGGCGGTCTTGCTCCTGTATGTTGCTCCACGGGTTCTCGGCAGTGTACCTGTTGGTCGATGAACTGGAGAAGCTGCTGAAGATCTTGTTCGGGCTGTGTCGTCTGGTGTTGCGGATCACCTGCGCCTTGAGTTGAGCTAGGTGTCATTGCTGAAGTCGTGGATATCTACACGCGTTCGCGATACTTCAACACCATGTCGGGCGGCAGCACTCGTAACACGATCTCCCGTATCATGGAGCAGTAATTGGTGGGATTAGTGACAAGTGCCCTCAGGGTTCGCACATGCACCTGGACCTCCTTGTAAAGTCGTCGAATCTGGTGTACGCTTGAAGACGACGAAACCGGTTTTGAGTTCACAAGGCTCCTGAGTTTCGGCGCCATGTAGTGGACCTCGAGCTCCTCCGGCTGCCAAGCCCTCCTAAGAGAGCGGAGAGCACAGGTCTAGTGCGAATGAGGGCTTTTAATCGAACTGGCTGCGGGTGCAGCGCGAGGGTGCAGCGCAAGCGCGTGCTACCACTTCGTTGCCAGATGGGAAGCTGATGCTGATGAGCACCGTTTAGCATGCCTGAAGAGGAAGAGTTCCAACAGCCAATGTTTCACACTCTCGACAAGTAGCTTAGAAAAGGTATTTGTACGTGAGCCACGGCTTTCAGGGATTTCTATTTCGCGCATAAGTTGACGCTCCATTATCTCTCTTAGTGTCGTCTCGTCTTGGAAGCCCACAATACGTCTTGATTTGGCAAGCTTTTTACCATTCTGTAACATTCAGAATATCGCGCTTGCGATTCTCCGTTCTTGGAATGCTACCAATAGTGGTTACACTAACAGAATAAAAAGAAAAAAAGCCTTTGTTTCTTTTTTGCTGTTTTTGGAGCTGGAGGCGACAATAAAATAAAAAAGAAAATGCTTCAGCCAGTTGCTCCACAGAAAACAAGATCGATTCAGAGAAAAAACCAGAGCCCGACTTAGAAAACGACACACGGAAGAACGACGGGACAAGTGCTCACTCGCAACTAATTTTTATTTCAAACATCGCCTTATATTTATACAGGTATGATCACTCTGCATTATAATTTGTTTTCACTCAACACTTGTAGCTCTGCTGGAAGAGATTTTTTCACTCTACAAAAAGTGCTCCTTTGAACTTTGAAGGGGGGTCGTAACTGCAGGCAATACATAACTCAGCTGGTGTCCCCTAACACCGTAAAAAAAAGAAATGCGTCCTCGAAATGCATCCGCAGCTCTCCACTGTGTGTGGTTTAAGAATCGCACGTGCAATTCTAGGCACTATGGCTAGAGGCACATAAGCGTGCCTCTAACTTCTAAAAAGAGCAGCTTCACCTAATGTAGGCTATATTGGCGGCACCATGCTTTTTAAAACAGTGTGTTTGCTAAAAATAGTTGCCTCGCTGCGGGCGAACAGCAAATAGGCATGCCCCTATGTTGTAAACAAAGCAGATTAGACCATTATGCCCTAGATAGAAATCCTAATTTTCTATTAAGACAGATCCTTCTAAAAATAAATGTCTGCAGCAAGAAGCAGAACTTGATAAAAAAGAAATAGGCATGGTATTTGAATTAAAAAAACATGTGTGTTGTTTATCGCCATTTAAAACGATTACCAACAATGATTTCCAAGGAGGGCACTGCTAGACATATTGGAATGGTTGTGATGATTAACTCTTCTAAAGATACTTGCATGACATGACGGATTTCGTAGCATTTGCTTCATACGGAGGCTTACCAATTTTAGTTGTCAGAAAAACCGACCATGCCATTATATTTCAAGTTAAAGTTCAAATTGTTGGTGTGCGTGCCTTCCTCACTTGGGCTAGGAACCCTGCAACTGTGGATAGATACAGCTTAATGGAAATTTCCCGGGGTGGCGTATTGGCCGAAGAATGTTCGTATAACGGAATACTGTTATCTTACCAGCACAGCACATAGTTGCAGAAGCGGCGAAAACGACACGGACACCGTCCTTTCCGGACTAGTCCTCCAGTCTTTTTTTACTTGTAATGTGTAGAGTTGAGGACTACGACGATGAATATGATGATGATTGCTATTGGTTTCCCCTTTGTAACGGGGTGATGACGTGGCATCTTACCAAAAAGGACTAATATACCTATGTTTTATAACTTCTGGTTTAATACTATATGTCCCAGAATAGCCGGCTTCACCGGCAGCGTTGACCGGGTGCGCATATTGGCGGATTGAGCGAGAAATCTCGTAGCGCCGTGTTGCGGCGCCCACTGGGAACTCGGGACGGAAAGCACTGTTGAAACAGAAGAAGTGAAAGCACGAGACGCAAGTTTTCACCGCTTACAGGCACCGAATAAATGAAGGAATTTTATTTCAGGCCAGTGCTGTCATTGTGTAACACAAGGAGATGGCAAGCGAATCACAACGCAATGTGAATGGGGAGAGACAACGCTGTCGAGTTCCGCTCTAACAGGCGGAAGCTTAAGCATCTTGAAATTTTCTCGTTGCGTGTAGTACCTGTATATCTGAGTACATTTTATTAAGAATAAAGTATCTGGTTAACTTTCAGAAGAACGGTAGTTGACCTATTTAAAACCGTTATAAGTAAGTTTATCTGAGAAGTCGCTGCAGTAACTACACCGAATAATTTGCTACTATGATCCACAGTAGTCTGAGGGCAGTACAAAACAAAGCCCCAAATATTGTAATGGAATGGGATCAAACATCGCCCCTCTCCTCCCTCAGAAAGTCATGGCAGAATCTCTATGCTGCACACTAAACTTTTTTACACCCTTTTGGCCAAAAAGGGCGTAAAATAATTGAAAAAAGGGTGTTGGGAGGCCCTTACGCCCTTTTTCTTGAATCTCAACACCCTTTTTTGTAGCTTTCCACCCTTTTTGCGTGAAAAAAAGGGTGTTGACCAACCTCAACGCCCCTTTTTTTTAAGGGTGTTGAAAGGGTGGGGAAAAGGTGTTCAGATCATCATTGATTGAGGTCATGCATGCAATATAATTTCAAAAAGACATCCCATTGTACCATCCACCCAACCTCGTCAAAAATGTTCAAAAGCAAAAAAAAAAAAAAAGCTGCCAAATTCAATAAAAAGCAGCGGCAGCACCGACGTTGAAACAGGAAAAATATCAGCCCTTGCTTATTACGACATCGACAGAATAACACTCCCCCTCCCACTTTTTGTTTCCTACAGCCTTGCACGGAGCACAGCACAGCCTTGAACTGTGACATCTGTATCATCATTCCGTCGTTCCCTGTTCCTCTCCTGCCCCACCAGCACAATCATAGCCCTCTCTGACAACAGTCATTCTCGTCACTCAGTGGAGTTATAACGTACTAGCAATCACAATTTTATTCCATTCTTATTGTTAGCGACCGTAAATATTGTGTACAAATGCAATAAACAGACCACCTAGTTTCTCCTGCAGAAACAACGTTGGAGAACAAGGCAGATATCAAAAGAAAACAAAAGTTGGGGAGGTAGGGGCATGAAATCGGGCGCTAAATAAACAGACGCCAAATAATAATACGATTACTTACACTAGAACACTGCCAAATTTCATTGCGCAGTGTTATCTTACTATCTGCTGCTTTTTTTAACGTTCAAATCGAGCGCCATAAGCTTCAGTTCGCGTTTTGTGTTTGTAAACTTTAAATATCTAAGCTTCTTTATTATAATACACACAGTAAATAATAAACCTAAAGATTATGTTATATTCAGTAAAAGAGGTAATTATTTATTGTTGTCGTTTTAATTTGTTTACGCAACTCCCTGCCAACGGCCGATATCTTGAGTACGGCGCGCGGCGGCGTGGCCGGATTCCGGAACAGATACCCCGTGACCCGTCTTTCATCGGATTGTTTACGTGTTTACTGTGGTGTGCGGTTAAACAAGCGCAGTTATTATGATTAATTGGGCACCTCGTCGTCTTCGGTTGTGTCTGTCGTGTTCGACTTCGCGATGAAGTATTTGAGAACAACTTTGCCACCTGAAGACGGCTAATTTCGCTTGGCGCTTGCCTCTGAACGTCGCTCGCTCTTCTGCGTCGGCTCCTCTCGGTAAGCTGTCTCGTCACATTTGCCGCCTTTCTTGTCACTGGATGTCGTTTGTAGCTGTCATCGCCGCTTTAAGGATTCGTTAACAGGAGCACGCGTGTGTGAATTGTTTAACTGAACTGGCGAGGTTGAACCTAGAGGGCTCGTCTCTAGAAAGGCGATGTGCGAAAGATTGTGGTGCTTGCATTGAGCGCTAAACGCACTGGCGCTCAGTAACGCCGTGGCGCTCAGTAACTCAGTAACGTTTCCCATTCCGCAGCACTATATTGAACAGCTTCAGAGTTCACCACTGCGAACCACGTCTTACGCGTAGTTTATCAGAACACGGGCGGCTACTCCTCTAAACTGTGCTGCGCAGCGTTTTCGGCTTCGTTGATCACCGCAGTCGTTTGTGCCGTGTTGGGAATTGCGAGGGAGAATCGTTTGCGAGCGAATGTGCGCGCCTCGCAAGCTTCGTTGCGTTTGCGGCGAGCCACCTCACCATGTGTACGGTGCGGCGGTACGCGGGCAGTGATTTTGGCTGAATGTTGTGTTGCCCGAGACGTAACATTCGTGCACCTAATCATTTCCATTCTTGCATGTGTGGTAATCATGTGTCATCCCGTTTTAGACCTCTGGACGGTCTGAGCGCATCACGTCCCTCCATTCAACCGGACAAGAGCCACAAGCATTGTCAACAGTGTTTGGCTGCCAGAACGTAAGTTTTCAAACACAGTTTTGGTAGCACAGTGGGCTATCATACTTGAATAAGGTTCGATCACTTGAATGTACAAGTTCTCTCCCCCGTAACAATTATTGGTGTTTCATGCATAACCTAACATGTAGGCGCTCAATGGCAACCTTTATTGTTAATTTCGGAAAACTCAAAAGTTTCACCCAAAATCATAATGTGGGCGTAGCAGTTAATCACCATGTATACGAACTTCCTGGTGTTAGTCATGTTTACGGTGAAGCCATATTTCTTAGGTGGTGACACAAAAATGTTATTACCTTTGTAGTTTAGTCTTCGATAAAGCCTTACCAGTTCTGTTTTCAGCTATTTTTTGGATGTTTATCATGTGAATTGACAGTCCTTGCAGTCCACTTTTTCAAATAGTTATGTAACTGCCTGTACCATTTAAACAGGCCTGATTGGGGTTCTGAAGGCTGCGATTTACGCACGCTAGTGCTGTACCGCCAATAAAGAAACATCCTTCCACAAAGAAAAAGATTTGAAAATGTAAAGTATCAGCAGCATTATTCTTAACTGGAACATGCTAATTGCTAGGCCTGGGGCTTTTCCTGAAAGCACTGTGGATGTTATGAGAGAGGAAAAACCACTCAAACACATCTGCCAAGGCCGTTGCTGCTCCAAGATGCGTGCAAGCATTGAGTCTTCTGAGCAATACATTACACCCTTTTTTTAAACAACCGACGTGCATGCTGAACGTACTCCTGATTGGGCGTTTGCCAGGCGCGTAGCAAGGAATTTTTTTTCGGGGGGGGGGGGGGGGGGGAACCGTGGTCGACCAAAAGATGGGACGGGGAAATATGTAGGCAAGGCATCTTGCGCGTTGTTTTGCAAACGAAGCTTGAAATAACTGACTTTAACATGCGATTTGTGTATGCTCAACGCTAACTGTAAAGCCCACCTTAAAGGAGCCATGAAGAGAAAATGCAAGTTGGTTTTATTCGAAAGATTTCGTGTTTTATAGTGCCCCCAGCGCTTGTCCGGATACAAATGGTGCTTTATTCACTGAGAAATTAAACAATTTAGGTTAAAATTTTGATTTTCCCGCTCAATCGTGCGTTTTCGTGGTCCCAAATGACATCACAGGAACCGACCGCTCTGCAGCCTAGAGTACCTTCATTCACGCATCCGCCGTACAGGGCAGAGACACGTATACGCTGGCGGCGCCATTTTCGGTTGCTCGCTCGCCGCCGAAGCAAGTCATTGTGTCAAAACCGCGCTAAAATTATCGCCGCAACGCGGTTTACTGAAGAAGTTTGAATCATATTGTCTGTTTCGCGTTGCTAGGTCTCGTGGGAAACGAAAAGAATAACGCGTTGAGCCCGTTGGCCCAATTGCGGCGGCACGGGACCGTTCAAAGGTTGTCTCCACCCTGTACAGCGGTGTTGGTTTGTTCCCGCGTTTTTTTACGTTCTGTAACCTAGATGGCGCCACCATACCGTGGCAAGCGTTTGGTTTGTTTTTGCCCGCATTTAAATCTGGCTTGTTTTTGTTCTGGGAGAAAATATTCGTTCCCTGAAACAGTGCTCGCTCGACAAATGGGGTCACGTAAGACACCGTTGCTTGCGTCAATCGGCCAGTGTCGTCTGAGACAACCCCAAGCCCCGCAGTGCTGTGCAGCTAAACCAAGCATGCTGTGCGCAGTACGAACAGCAGAACGCATCAGTACTTCTATGTTTACATGTGCTTTCGTAACTTCCACTGTTTGTCCCATCATTCTTATTGCTTTGTAAAGAATGTGCCCTAAATTTAAGCGCAAATCGCTCATTCGTCTAGTTTGTAAGCTCTACCTAATTGGCGTCTGCTTCTGCCAGCCTCCGCCAATCGCAGAGCTTAGCTCATGTGACATCATAGGTTCTGTTGCGGGAAATGAGCTGGTGGGTCGCATGACCATTCCCGTTTTTCCTAATTATGTAGCTTATTTGAGCGAAGTTTACGTTAAAAGTGGTGTCAGTATGATTCTAACGAGACAATCTTTTGAATGAACCAAACTTGTGTTTTCTCTTCATGGCTCCTTTAAGGAGCTTAGATGGTGATGATAATTATGATCACCTAAATTCCCGTTCGCTGGTCTATGGGCAGACCACGGGCGAATCATTCGTCCGCAGAGCAGGTGGTTAGGCGGACCCACGCTCGTGAGCGTGATCATGAGTGCGCTCGTGAGTGGCGCGCGGTCCCCGAAGTTCGTCGGGAGGAAGTGGAGGCCAACACTGAATGTTTGCTATCAAGATTCTCGTGTTTTAGATTTTCCTTTAGAAAAGGGACTATTAAGTTTTCTTGTCAGCTATGAAGTACAGTCGAGCACGATTTGAAGGTTATCGCGCCAGCATCGAGCGGCCAAGCGTGCCACCAGCCCACGGTTTCGTTTCGGAACCATGAAAATCGAGATTTCGCACTCTTCGCTCCCTTGTTGGCTGTTCCATGATACAACAATGGCCCGCACGACTGACTTGCCACCCTTTGGGTTTCAAGCTGTACATTCGTTGTTATCAAGCACAGACTTGGACTTGGTTGCCCTTTATTACGCCGACGATAACGAAACTTGCATGGAATATTTGCTAAAGCTGGTGTTCTTTCTGCTTCGTTTGAAAGAGTAGCTTTCCCGCGACAACCATCGAATCGCAGTGGACTGTACATGTGGCGCATTCGTATATTATGGCGGTGAAGCTAGGCAAACGTGCGTCTTCGTCCTTAAGTAATCGCCTTTTGTTATTTTTTGTGCTAGTAACGTGAGTAGTAAACTTGCGCTAAGCAGAACACCTTATTGCACTGCTGTTGAATGTTGAGCTTGTTGCACGTTTCTTAAATTTCATTATATTTCTATCTGTTAAATCGAAACAGACATGGCTTCAGTAAAATTCCGGTTAAGCAAATACAGAATGCTGATTCTAACCAAGAGGGAGGTCAAGGAAACAGTGGAATAGTGCCAAAAAAACAAAGCTCCGCAATAAGGAGAATTGTGTAGTTTTGTTGATGTGGAGGAAATACAACATGGGCAGAGCAATGCTTTTTATGCAGCAGAAATTATGGATCTGCAATAGTCAATGAAATGCGATGTCGGTAGAAAAATAAACATATCAAGGATTGATAGTTGACTGAACAAAATACAGCGACATGCTCTGTCATGTGATTATACTTTGTACCAGTGTAAAGACAAGGAATGACACGCTCCCGACCACATGTAAGCCTATATGAGGCTTTTCCTGCTGTTCTGCCATTCCCCGGCCGTGCTGTTCCGCCATTGAAACAGTAGGGCTGTTTTGATCGGCTCGCGGCAGGTTCCCGGTGCTTGTCGGTGTATCCGGCGCGAAATGCAGCCGGGCTGTATATATTGACAGGTACAGCATCTGGAGCGGGCGCAGGGATCAGACGTTGACATAGCCCTTGTTTTCAGCTTTATGTGAGCAAGAATGTCCTTAAAACTGCAGGTGACTTCAGGCGGTTTTTCAGGCTGCCTAAACCGCACCCCAGCCTTGGCATAAAACATTATGAAGGGGGGGGGGGGGAGCACCTGGACCCCCCCCCCCCGGCTACGCCCTTGGCGTGTGCTTATTCTTTCTTGCATCCACCACATTCAAGTCGTCACGTTGAATTGGGAATGCTGGAATCCAGCATATGCTGGCAAGATACGAGAGCTTGAACACAACCCACTTGCCCGCAATGAGTTTTCAAAGATCTCCACCACCTGAAGGTACTGAAGTGAGATGTAAGCATTGCCTGAAAACCATTCCAGATAAGGGTACGAAATCATAGTTATGGGCCTTTCTCGCCCATTTACGTGTTTTGAACAAAAAAAGTGCCATTTAAAGGTAACACGTCGTTCCCTGCCGATTTCTGATGCCTGATTAAGTTTGTGGGCATAAATTTAGCAGCTTTCTCACATGTCTAACGTGTATGCGGGCTTGTTAGGAGTGAAGTAGGTAAAAATTGAAAGGTTTGATTGTAGTTGTGTATAGATTACCTACATTGTTTTCATTCCTAGAAAAGAAAAATTGAGGTAACCCTGCCAATTGTTCTGCATTGCTGCATTTTATTATGCTTGTATGATTCGTAGAACCTGCAGGAGTTCAGCTGCTTGTTAAAGGAAAAATGAACAACGGTACAAAAAAAAAGAGCATCTACTAAATAAAAATCTTCACAATCGCAGGATGCCAACGGTCCACCTACCAACTTGCGTCCTGCATTGTTTCTGCTGGCTGGAGCGGCGCATGGAGCATTTTTCAGCTTCTCGAAGTTTGTGATCAAGCGCTGCCCCAAGTGAAGGATGCCGCAGACGGATCTTCTGTTTTAATGCCACAATTTCATGTGCTGAGCACTTACTCGTAAGGCATTTTAAATATTCATCATCCCAGAGGGTATGTTACCTTCGTCTTGGGTGGAATGTGGCTGCAATCAGGTTATTTGTGACGGAAACAAGTGAACCACGTGGTGAGAGTCATTGAGGCCTTGTTGATTGCGCATGCTTCTGAAATAACGTTTTCATTCAGCTGAATACTTTCTAAATATTACAATTTGTGAACAAATATGATAAAAGTCATGATTAGTTGTACTACAGTGCAGGAAAGAAATGCCAGCACATGTTTTAAGAGCCTCTTATATTTCAGGTCATTGGCTGGTGAGCAGTAAAACAGAACTCAAAATTGTTTAAAGTGAAATCAAATATTTGTTGTCACCAGTGCATGACCCGTAGTAAAAGCTATCTGGTCTCCCAATTTCAAATGAGACAGGAAATGCCAAAAAAATAAGGAAATAAACAAGACAGCTTGCTACAATAAACCAATTCAAAGAATTGCTCAATGTCTATGAAGTGGTGATTCAGGCGGGTTAGTTCGGTGTTGATGAAATACAAGCAGGCACTCGCCTGGTCAAAAACAAATAAACAAATAAAGACGTTTTGGGGCCCCTACTGGTCCCTTGATCACAATGAAAGGGGGGTGAAAGGTCTCGATTATTTATAGGTTCGGTGGCGCAGAGTGCGCATGTGTATCTCGGGGAGATTACCCCGCGACCGGTTAATCGTGTTTTTAGTTGGTTGAATATGCACTGATTCTAAAAGTAGTCGTGTCGACAGGCGCTTCTCTGATGCGATTATGCTTGCGGAATCCCAATCGATGACGTGGTCAGTAGCCAGGTGATGATCCGCCAAGGCATTTCAGCTTACATTGCCCTTTTTGACATCATTCTGGTGCTATTGAATTCTTCTTTTAAAAATTTCCAGTGAACTATGTAGGATGCATCGCTATCCTTGCATGGAATTTTGTAGGCAACTCCGGGGAATCTTGATTTTTCTAAAGGGTCCTTCATGCGTACCAGCTTCTGCTTAAGCCTGTTCGTTGGCACGTGTGCAGTTTTAACGCCATATGTGCCAAACACCCTTGCAAGAGCTTCACTGATGCCTTGCGTGTAGGGGACGGCAGCGCGTTTTTACCTGTCTTCTTCAGGAACCCTTTCGGAGGAGGCAACTGAAGCCCGCAATTGTTGCGTCCTCACAAGCTTTGAAGGGTAGCCGTTACTGCGAAGGTCCTTCCTTACCACGGCTAGCTCTTGCTTGCGCAGACCAGGCTCAGAGCAGATTCGTGATGCGCGTGAGAAGAGTGCAGCGGCGACGGAGCGTTTTTGGCCTATAGGATGCGCAGAGTCGAACCCCAGGTATCTACCCGTGTGGGTCGGCTTTCGATACACACTGGTTGTAAATCCTTTGGCCGACCGTCTCACAAGTACGTCGAGGAATGCGATCTGTCCATTATTTTCCTGTTCCATGGTGAACTGGATGCTTGGAACACAAGAGTTTAGATGCTCAATTAAAGGCATTACGTCTCGGCGGTGGATCACACAAAAACAGTCGTCTACGTAGCAGACAAAGATCTTGGGGCCGTCTTGTACGAGCATAGCGCAGAATTTTCTAGAGCCTCTAAGGCAATATTCGCACAGACTGCTGAAATGGAAGCTCCCATCGCTGTTCCAAACCGCTGCTTGTAACATTATACGTTGAAAACAAAACGTGTTCTGCAGGCCAAATTCCAGGCAAAATTACGCGGTCCGGAGTTGCAAGGATCTACTCGAGAACGATGCATCTCTGCCTTCACGTTCGCCAATTGAGACGCAAGACTTGTATTGTCTCCTGGAATTTGGCCTGCAGAACACATATATTTTGTTTTCAACGGACCAGCGGTTTCGAACAGGGATGGGAGCTTCCGTTTCAGTAGTCTGTGCGAATATTGCCCTAGAGGCTCTAGAAAATTCTGCGCTATACTCGTAAAAGGCGGCCCCAAGATGTTTGTCTGCTACGTAGACGACTGTTTTTGTGTGATCCACCGCCGAGACGTAATGCCTTTATTTGAGCATCTAAACTCTTGTGTTCCAAGCATCCAGTTCACCATGGAACAGGAAAATAATGGACAGATCGCCTTCCTCGACGTACTTGTGAGATGGTCGGCCCAAGGATTTACAACCAGTGTGTATCGAAAGCCGACCCACACGAGTAGATACCTGGGGTTCGACTCTGCGCATCCTATAGGCCAAAAACGCTCCGTCGCCGCTGCACTCTTCTCACGCGCATCACGAATCTGCTCTGAGCCTGGTCTGCGCAAGCAAGAGCTAGCCGTGGTAAGGAAGGACCTTCGCAGCAATGGCTACCCTTCAAAGCTTGTGAGGACGCAACAATTGCGGGCTTCAGTTGCCTCCCCCGAAAGGGTTCCTGAAAAATACAGGCAAAACCGCGCTGCCGTCCTCTACACGCAAGGCATCAGTGAAGCTCTTGCAAGGGTGTTTGGCACATATGGCGTTAAAATCTGCACACGTGCCAACGAACAGGCTTAATCAGAAGCTGGTACGCGTGAAGGACCCTTTAGAAAAATCAAGATTCCCCGGTGTTGCCTACAAAATTCCATGCAAGGATTGCGACGCATCCTACATAGGTGAAATCGAGAGCATGATGGAATCCCGTCTGGCCGGGAGGGTACATTAGGAACGAAAAAGAGACGCCGACCAGTCCAAACAAAACGTACTGACGTTTGGGCTTCCAGCACCGAAGCCTTGTTCACAATAAATGCATCACCAGAAGTGGGTCGTTTAAGTGGGCTTCTATAATCGCTGCAAAGAGCGTGAGTAGATCGGGTTTAGATTTCCGTCGTTACGATTGACTGTTTTAGATGTGGTCTGAATGATTAGTTATTCGAGATGTAGCCGTGATGGTCACTTTTTCTGTAGTGACGATTCTTGCATTGTCCCAATCAATCTTGTGGTCATTCACGACGGCGTGTTTGGCTAAAGCATTGTTGCGGACGCTTTTATTCTTTACTTCACGTGCGTGCTGCTGCAGATGATTCTTATAATTTCCTGATTCCCCGATATACACGCCACTGCAGTCTGCACAAGGTATCTCGTATACCACACCGGAGAAGCGCTCCTTGGGCAAGCGGTCCTCGACTCTCACGAGCTCATGGCGCATCTTTTGGGCTGGAACGTGGGCCACCTGCACGTCATATTCCCGTAGGGTACGTGCCAAACATTCACTTGTTCCTGGAAGGTAATGCACAGGAGCTCGCTTCATCGGGGCAGGAGGCACGTCCAGTTGTCCCCGTCGGGTCAGTTGGCGTTCTATTGCGTTTATAAAGTGCCTCGGGTAACCGCAGCTAGCCAGGTTTTCCTGTACCTTTGCCGTGTCCACCGCCGCATCCTCGGGCTTCGAGCACGATCTTTTCGCACGCTGCAGTAGCGTGCTAAGAACAGCCGTCTTGCGGGAAGCGGGGTGCACGGAGTTGAAGTTCAGGTAGCGGTCTGTGTGCCTTTCCTTGCGGTACACGCTGGAACGTAGCCTCTGGCCCTGCCGAGACTCGAGGACGTCCAGGAAGGGAAGTTTGCCATCGGCCCCCTCTTCTGACGTGAACTGAATGGCACGTTCCATACTGTTGAGGTGGGCCAGCAAGCTGTTCGCCGCGTCTTTCTGAACGACGCCGAAACAATCGTCGACATAACGCAAGAACACTTTTGGTTGAGGGGCAAAGGAGGCTAGCGCGCGTGCTTCCAGCGCTTCCATGGTCAGGTTTGCCGCCGTGACCGAAATAGCGGCACCCATTGGAGTTTCCTGCCTTTGCTTGTAAAAATGGCCTATAAAGACGAAGTACGTATTGTTCAGGCAAAAATCTAGAAGCCTGCGTAGTTCTGGCTCATCCATCGGTGATCTCTTGGGCAACGTCTGATCAGCCTCTAGAGCAGCGGTGCATAGGTTGACTGCCAGGTCAATCGGAATGCTCGTGAAAAGGGACTTCACGTCGAAGGACACCATCAAGTCGTCTTTCTCGATCACGGTGTTGCGAGTCTTCTCGACAAAATCGAAAGAATTACGAATGTGAGTGGTCCCTTTACCGACGAGCGGAGCCAGAACTTGGTGCAGGAACTTCGACAGGTGGCCCTTATATCCTTGACGTTTTGTGGCGCAGTGGGTAGAGCACCATGTACCTTGCGTTCCGCCCGCAGGGTCGTGGTGGTGGTGGTGGTGGCCCATAACGCGCCTTATATCCTTGACTCATTCAAACTACGTCGTCAGCGGCGTGCGTTGGTTGACGTGGTCAACTTGACCACGGTCGGGAACATGCGTAACGCGGCGCAGCAGACGAACCCCTTGCGGGTTCTTTGGAGCGTGTTCGTCGTCGACGGCAACAAGAACGGCGGCGGCACCGATAACGCCAGCGTCAACGACGGCGTCAACGATAACGGTGGCTTCGACGGCTTCGTCGTCAACGGCGGCGGCGACAACGGCACCGGCAACAACAACGCCGGCGGCGGCTGCCTGGACGGCACCGTCGCGTTGGCGCGCGTCATCCCCGTGGTGAGCGACATCGACGACGCGGACGCCGCTTCGCTGGAACGGTTCCGGGCGTTCGCGGTGTGCGCGTTGTGCAAGGACTCGTTGGTCCGCGGCGTCGTCCCTTCGATGTGCGTCGCCTACGGCTACAGGTACCCTCCGCGTCCTGCGCACCTGCCCGAGCTCAACGCGGTGGAAGAGCGGCCGATCTCGCCTCCACTGCCGTTCCATGAGCATCCGGTGGTTGACGCGGGCGACCGGGCAGTACGGCATCAGGGGGCAGGTGGTCAACGTGCTGATAGGTGTCCCCGAGGTCGTGCTCCAGCTGCCCCGGAGCAGGGACCACGCCACGTAAACGAGCCCAATGCTCTGCATTTACTCGTGTCCCTCGCGCGGGGGCATGCGACGGAGGATTTTTTATGTTGAACCAAAAGTATTTGTTGTTTTATTTAAATATTTAGTAAAATTTACTAGTGATGAAGGTGACTTCTTCTAGTTTTTAAATTACGCAACATTTGTAATAACCACGGTAATATTAGTTACGAAACTTGCGGCTTGCTCAACTCAATATGTCTGCTACGACGCTGTCGTCCGCGCGGGTGTTGCGTTTGCGACCGCGGTGAAGTTCCAATTTCATTCCTTTAGACGTCTACTTCGACTGCTTCGTAGACTGTCTACCAAACTGTCTGCGAATTAGAACGCAGCATCTCTCGCGAGGGGCATTGGATTTGATTCGATTGGATTGGCTTAGATTGGATTGGATTAAATTGAATTGGCTTGGATTGGATTTGGATTGGATTGGATTAAAGTGGATTGTGTTGGATTGTGTTGCGTCATAGCCGCGGCACGTTGCGTCATAGCTGTGGCAGACGCGCTGGGGCCGGCGCATGTGCAGTACTCTCTCTTCCGCGGTTTCCTCGTTTCCTCTCCTTCGGGCGCCCTGCGCATATAACCGGTGTGCCGTTCTCCGGCGAAGCAATATCCACGCTTGGCTCAAACACCTACTAAGTCCACGCCGCTTTACAAGTACGCCAACGTCGTCATCGACTGGGACCGGCTTACTCAGTCCCCTCAACGTTATGCACGCTATAACACGCGGTCCCTTCGCCGCTCCGCCTATGCGTCGCATCTACACAGGGGTTCCCGCGAGGGGAGATGCAAAGGCAGGAAGCGGTGGCAGGATGAAACTTAGAACTGGAGGGAGGGAGTGAGAGTTCAGGCTGCGAGACGGGGCGCGCGCCGGAGAGCGAGTACGGCAATTTCCACACGCCTTATTTTGTTGTCGCGTTTCAAGAGTATGGCAGGGATATCACGACGGCGGCAGCCGGATTCGCATGTGCAGTAGCTGTGGCGCATTCCACGCTTGGTTGCTAGTCTTGGGTAGAGGGGGGATAGGGGAGAGATAGAGAGAGAGATAGAGAGAGAGAGAGAGAGAGAGAGAGAGAGAGATAGAGAGAGGAGAGAGAGATAGAGAGAGATAGGAGAGAGAGCGAAAACATTCTAATGAGCTCAAATGTGAAAGTGGAACCCTAGTCCGGGAATCCATGCGTTGCCCCTCGCCGTCTTCGCCTGGTCTTCCGGTTGGTCTTCCGGTCTGGTCTTCCGGTTGACAGCTGGTCGACAGTGTTCTCCCACAGCTCAGGAAATGAACAGGTGGAGAGGGGTGGTAGGGCTGGGTTGTGAGCGCATTCCACAATTATATGCTGGAGGGTACCTAGCTGTGGACAAAACTTGCATAGCGCGGTGTACTGTGTGGGAAACAATCAATTCATTCGAACCGGGTGAACGTACGTGCCTGCTTGTAATTGTCGGAGTGTTATTTCCTGAGTTTTGCTGAGGGATGGGTGAGGGCACGGGGGGGGGGGGGAGGAGGGGGAATTTCACGACATCTGTGAGGCGCCAGCCAAGGCTCGAAAAATCGCATATTCCTGGACCAGAATTTACGGCGATAGGGCTCCTTAGGCACCCGCAAAAGCGACCTTTTCTCTTTGCATGATCGCAGTCCGCTGTTGCAGAGCGGCACAAAGCAAGAGCTGTCTCTCTTATCCCGACGCCTCTCCATCATTGCATCCACAAATCACATTCCTGAGACTTTTTTCACACACTATTTTGAATGTCCAACGATAAAACGATGCTGAAATAGCTGTACGTTTCTTGCACCGGGAACGACGACGCAGATACGCAGCCGCCAGAGTTACTGGATGTAGGAGTTGCGAAACTCCCCATAGGCCCCATGTATCAAAAAGTGGCCCCGAGATTGGTCCACTGCTTTGGATCTTGTTTCACAGTGGCGCCATCTTTTGGTGACAAAATAAACTATACAACCTGCTTCGCCGCTCGACGACCTGGGCGAAAAATGGTATTTGAGTGCTTACGTAAATTTGTTATGCCAAAGGAGCCCAATGTGTTGAACTATGCAAGTGTTTTATATACATACGGAGCAAAAGTAGTAAACAGAAATGCGACCATGGGGTCAACCGTCGCTTACGCACTGTCGTCTGCTGCGCGTCCTTTTCGGTCTTCTGGCCACAAAAAATAAATAAGTCGCTTCGACGGCTTTATGCCACCTGAAACTGATTATTTAGAGCCGCTTGATCGGCTACTGGATTATTTTTGGCATACAATGAGCTGTAGGCCAAAGGATAATTCCGAATTTGGTACTTCAGTTCGGACCTATGTCGT
>JABSTR010003104.1:0-45000 GCA_013339765.2 Haemaphysalis longicornis | reverse complement strand
TTAGTTTTGGCATTTCAAGCAGCTTAGGTGACTATTTGTTGTACTACGCTCGTGCAGTAAGTGTCGCCCGAGTTTCCACAGTAGCTGACGTCTAGCAATTGCATTTCGTAGACGTAAAAGCGTTCGCAGATGCGTAGTCGTGTTGCTGACCGCTGTGCTTGTTCGCCCAGCGCGAAAAAGTGCTTCCCACGCCCTAGTTTTACGCTGTACGGTAAAAATATCAGTTGATTTTATTTCCTTAGTACCTATATTGACTTCGCTGACTCTTCTCCCGCCTTCATATATATATATATATATATATATATATATATATACAGTTGAACACGGATATATCGAACACGGATATATCGAATTATTGTCTATATCGAACAGTGCAAACATCCCCTTGAAAATCCCATGCAAAAGTATACGGCTGTTGTGCGCGTGTATCGAACTCCTGATGACGGGCAAATTCGATATATCGAATTCCGCGCCGAAGGCTCCCCTGAAAGTTTGCGTCCTCTGATGGGGTGGAGTTGATGATAATGTTGACTCATCGCAGGCACTGACTGGCTTGGTGAGACAGAGGCGGCGTCCGCTGCATTATGTCGCTTCGATGGCCTTCAACAGCTGTTTTCACGCTAGCACGAGGGGTAGCTCCATGATAGCTAGAACGCGGATAGTGGTTGGGGCGAAAGGGCATAAAGGAGCAAAAGAAATTGACCGGAGTCACTCTTTTTCTGTGACTGAGCTGTTTGGTGGCCGTGCAGGGGGACCGATGCGGCGTTGTATGTTTGTTTTGTACAAGGCATTTATTTCGGAGCAACGAAGGCGGGAATTCGTCGGGTGCAGGCTGCTGAAAAGATGTTGGTTGAAAAGGCGTTCGGAATTCCTCGCAGTAGTTTTGAGGGCGATGCACGCATCAACGTTGACGTAAAGGCGAATGCAGCACAACCCGCCCCGGCTATTCCGGAGCGTGTCGGGTGCAAAGCGACTTCGTTGCACGCCTCCAGATGGGGGAGGTGTTCGGTTCGGATACTGAAGATAACGGCACGCAGTGCTTGACAACGTTCCTAACCGCCTACTGCAGCCGAGGTTACGTCAGCGTTATTCGCCTCTGTTGTGGCACAGTGTACAGCGTTGATTTTCTCATTTGTGTGTGTTTGTAATCTTGAAGACAATTTGGCGAACTCTACGACGCAGAAGAAAAAACAAGCGAAGCTCAAAGACATTTCAATGATAATTAAAGTGCGGTGGTCATCATGCTGCGGTTCGAATTTTCCGTGCTTTGACGGTCAAAGCGGTAAATTACCGTTTACCACGACTTCAGAAAACTGTCAGTGATGTGCGGAGTTGTCAGATAATCTTCAGATGGGCCTATTTTATATATCGAATTATCGATATATCGAATTCTTTCACGATCCCCTTGGAGTTCGATATATCCGTGTTCGACTGTATATATATATATATATATATATATATTCCTACTGGCGTACCAGTCAGCGAAGCGTCGCATGTGCGCTTGTGCAGCGCTTGCGTGAAGCGACCTTGACTTGGAGCTAGATACAGTGTAACAAACAAACCAAGTAAAGAAAGGCACATTCTTCCATTCACAAACGTGTCCTGGCTTCGTTTCAACTAAGCGAACGAATTGCGACCAAGCAATTTTTTTTAAACTCCTTGATTGCGACGACCCGCCGGCGGCCAGCGGACGAAACGCTGGGCCGACTGACTCTGTCTGAAGGCCGGGGAGCCGTGCAGTAGCGCAGCCAATTGCCACCTCAAACCCTCCTGAAGTCACACGAAAACGCCACAGAAAATGGGCGAGCGTAAAGAGAGGAGGACAGCATTTTCGAATCAGTTTTTCTACTAAATAAAAGCGTGTAAACGCGCCTAGAGTGGTCGAAACATGGCCTGGGGACTCCGGACTACAATTTGCGCTAGTAATCCCGCAATGTTTACATATCACTTCAGTGTCCTTTTAAGCAGCAGATAAACCGAATGCCCGACTACTTTTGATCTGCTGTTGCAATGTTGTTTGTCTTTTACAAAATTTAAGCATCTATTCAAAGTGGAAAAGGTGATCATTTCACAATAACAACACAGCTCACAGTAGACATCTTTGGAAAAGAGACTATACTCGGGTACAAGTTAAAGGGGTCCTGAAATACCTTCCGCCGATGCATGGATGTACATATAACCAAATAAAGCAATGCATTAGCAATCTCCTCCTGCAAGAATTTTGTTAAAGCGATGAGTATTAGCTGAGCAATCGTAAATCAAAAACCGCGCATTATCGTCGCGCCGCGTTTCCTCCTCCCTTCAACTGTTGACGGCGCGCGAGACGTCCCTCCCATGATGCTGCGCTCCTCAGCGGTGACGTACTTCCGCTATTGCGCTCTTTAAACTGCCGTCTGCTACGGGCAAGCTTTGTTGACACCATCATGAATCCCGCACTCCGCTCAAGGCTGGAAAAGCGAACGAAAAATCTGGCCGCATGTGTGCGGCGGCCTGGTCTTGCCCTTTCGCGGTGTGCGTTGCTGCACGTGACGACACGTGCTGCTTTCGGCGGCACGTTACTTTTTATCGGTGGCGAACTCGCAGCCGCACGGGGAGGATCGTGCGCTCGTTCCCTTTGATGCACCGCGCACTGTTTATTCAAAAAGCGCCGTATCAGATGTGGCCCCGCTGGTGCCGGGTCTTATTTTGCGGCGGTGGTAATTCCTGCCGGCGGCATGTGAAGAAGACATTTTAAACCGATACAGAAGCCGTGCACAAAACGCTTCAATCATGCGACCAGTTCAGCTCTGGGCGACGCATGGTGGAGAGCGGCAACGTTGGCAAAACATGCTCTGCTGCGGCTCTGAGCTTTCTAGCGCTGGAGCGAGCGCCATTTCTTTGACAATCTCAAACATCGCTTGCCTTGGCAACAAAGCACAAACCCCTCTAGAAGTCAGTTACGGTTGCATGGTCCCGGTTCAGCTCGGGGCCCCACCTTGCGACATGTGGGCACTGCAGGCGTACCACTCACTCCCATCGGGAAGTGCGAGATGCGTTTGGCATTACAGGAGGCGATGGTGTGTGTGTGTTGTGGACGCCTTTGTTTCGCGATGAAATGCGACGTTGTGCTTCTGCGGGTGGATAGTGCTTGCCATGGTCTGGATTATCTTTCTCGAGCGATGTACGACTCAACCTCGCATGGGGTATGTGCAGTGTGCGCGGCTAAAAGCCATCTAGGCTTGTGCGCCAGAGTTAAGTGACTTGCTGTTCGTCCCCGCAAACCGCGCTCGAGGTGAGTGCCAAATTTACGACGGGCAGGAGGAGGCAACTTATCGTCTGTCAATCGCGGTTCAGACTTGCAACGCAAGTTGTGACGTTGTGTTCGTTCGAAACGCATCTCTGGATTGTTTTGAAGTTGAATAAAATGTGTGCGTCAAACCCGGGCATTCGGCTCAGGGTGTTCTCTGCGATCGCACGAAAGGAGTGCCACGGGGCTTCAACGCTTTCTTTATGGAACTTACTCAGGTAAGAGAATATCCATGTCGGGTTATGGCCGTGTTGCATTCAATACAAACGGTTAAGCGTGTGTTTACACTTGTTTGGTTGGTCGTACAATGTCCAAGCACTCCGGCACTCCGCTGGCAGATCAGCCGGTGAGCCGACGCTGAGCAGACGACTCATCTCTTTGCCGGAAAAGCGTGAAAAAGCTGCCCAATAGCAAGATGTCTAGCTCATGACGAACATCTGGGAATCGATGACGTAGACATGTGAAGATGGCGGCGTCCAAAAACACGAAGGGAAAGGTGAGAAAAAAGCGACAAACTTTGCAACAAAAGTGTGAGCTTTCCGCTGCGCGTAAAAGAGTAATACTTTGCAGAGATGTCGTTGACGACCCAATCTAACGATTGCGCTAGTTCATTTAGTGTGCTCAAAACGCCTTTCAGGGCCCTTTTAAGAACAGAAACGGAAGCTGCCACTGTGCCTCATCACCACAGCCGGATGCTGCTCTGCACGGCACAAACCTTGTGATTTTTAAAGACGATAGCCTCTCTTGGGCTACTTAAACCCAGAAATTTCGGTCTGTCTGTCTGTCCGTGACTCGATTCAGCCACCCGGCCAAAGTATAATTGGTATTGCGCAATAGTCTTGTATACTCGTAGCCAAACGTAAACATCTAAGCCTGGTTTATATGTTCATACTTGTCAACTTTGTTGAACAAGTACAGACATTAAGCAAAAATTAAATAGGAAATTAGTACACAAGGATTAATAACAGTGTTCCTTTATTAAAAAATTCATAGATGCTAAGTTTTTTTATAGCAAATGATATTCTACATATACTGCCGAAAACCGCCGCCTCCTGGCGGCATATGAAAAATCACGCGGCAACAGCAACGAAAGATTCCACGAGCTAGGTACCGCGTTCTGCTTGGAACGCACGTAGAGCACGGCCACGCGGTTCTATAAACCTTGTAGTTGGCCGCCTCCATTCACGCGTGTTCCGCCGTCCTGCAGCGCTGGCCGCAAGGAACCAGGCCTGTAGCAGTGGAACGCGGTAAATTCAAATCGCCTTGAGCAAACCTTTAGTGTGTTTACTTTGGGAAGAGCGCGACGGTGCAGGAACAGCATGGGAGGTGAGCGGGAAAGCAAAGGGGGGACATTTTCTTCGCAAGTGTCTACAAAGTCTATCGTTTTTTGACGACATTTGCTACGAAAGGAGCAGATACGCGGCCAATTTTTTAGACTTAAAGGGGCACTGACACAAAAATTTTGCATCTTTTTTTTTTTGTTGCGATAAGTAGCTAGTGACCTACTTATAACCTGTAGAAACCTCATTTGCTTCAGCGTGTGACGCTTGTTTAATTAGAGGCCTTTTCAATGCGGCCAGTCGCAGTTTCGGTTTCAGCGAGTGCCGCGAAACGATGGATTTTGTGGAATTTGTGTGAACAAAGCTGACCACGTGACCGTCGGAGGGATATCACAGAGCAGAGCCGCCATAGAACTGTCGAATCCGCATCGACGGCAGTATCTGCGAATGCCCCCACCCAGACAACACAAACACATCCTGAGCACGTCCCGAGGACGTTCTATTGAGGACATTATGATGTCCTCAGTACGTCCTGTTCTGATACTCAATTGGTACTGAAAAGGTCCTATTGTCCGGCCTCAGCACATCCTCAGAACATCCTTAAAAGGAAGCCACGGATGATTGCAGTACATTCGCAGGACTACTGTACGACGTCAGGACATTTTGAGGACTACTTTCTAGCCATGCTTTTTTGTTGCTAGGTGTTATGCACAGGGTGTTTGAGAAAGGAGGGGCCTGGGCTTGGTACTGCCATCCCCGAGGTATTTGTGCAGTTGACTCTTTGCCAAGGTATGTCACTGTGTACCCCCAGAATGTCCACTGGGTACAGCCTTTATGTGTAGCATTAATCTAAAACCAGTACTGCATAAGCCTCCTCGTGATGACACAAGTATGCAAAATATGCTGGTGATGGTGATTTATTGCAGAAGTAAATGCGTCGTAGTGCAATATGAGGCGACACATGCTGTGAATCGTCACCGGAGTCCACTGGGGAGCCTAGTAGTCACTGGAGTCCGACTGCCCCAACGACCTAGAAAAATGATACAAGCACAACAAATTAGCAAAGCATATACACAAGAATTTTCTCTGTGCACTGGGCCCCGCCATTTTTTAACTAACGATGTGCCAGCTTCCGGGCATTTCTTGGGGACTACGGGGCGTGCAGATGATGGCACAGTATTGCTGTTGCGCCGTGCCGTGCTTGGTTATTAGACGTCCCAGCGACATCGAAACTCTTTGTTACTTATTCGGTATGTCAACAGTGTGAACTTTAACAGTGCTTTAAGGGGAATGTTCAAAGCGTCGGGGAGCAGCCAGCTTTGCCCATTAATTCCGTTCTCAACCCGCTAAGGTGGCAAGCGTGCACCCCACGCGTGCTGTCCTGATGGGGGTTGCCTGTGAGGATATCTTTCGTTGTGGCAGCAGGACGAACGCCCAACGCTTTATCACCAATTGACATTTACTTTCTTCATGTGGGCAGGTTGCCGTCATTGCCTTCACTTGGCAATGCACAGCAGCTACCTGTCCGGGCGTCACTACGCCGTTGTTAGCTGAACCAACTATCGGCATAAGCACAAAGTGCTCATGCTCATTAGTACTCAAACTCATGAGTACTCATACTCATGAATACTGTACTCATGAGTACTCATACTCATGAATACTGTACTCATGAGTACTGTACTCACGAGTAGTGAACTTACCCCTGTACTCACTCGTCATCGTACTCACTGTTTTTTAAGTGCGAATGCACTTCTTAAGCGAGCCTGAATCGTCCGCCGCCGTCGTCAGCATAGCAACAGCTGCGGGTGCGCGCGCTCCTCGTCTTCCCTAGCAACGGGGGGAGATGGGCGCGCGCTACTCTCCCCCTCCTCTCTCCGCTCAGTGACTGCGGGTGTTGGGCACCTCCTCTCCACTTCGGGCGGGAGAGCTCTCGCGTAGCGGGCGCTCCGCATTCCGACGCGTGAGGGCGCTCGTGTAGCCCTCGCCGTAACGGCGGGCGCTACTCTCCTCCTCCTCTCTCCGCTCAGTGACTGCGGGTGTTGGGCGCCTCCTCTCCACTTCGGGCAGGAGAGCTCTCGCTCGCGTAGCAGGCGCTCCGCATTCCGACGCGTGAGGGCGCTCGTGTAGCGGCCGCGTGGCGCGGGAGGGTATTAGTCGAGCGCGCGCCGTCGTCGAGAGCGGTCGCTGGTCCTGCATCTCGATAACGATGATGGCGGACCGGGCAACGGTACCAGCAATAACGAGTGAAATATCTTTCTTTGTAGTTGTGTGCGTGTGTGTGATCTCTCGACTACTCGTTAAGATCACGATATCCACCGTAATCGCGCAATCAACAACCGTGCATTCGCACTTACACACTCTCCCCCTCGGGGAAGTGCGAGGGAATTTTTTTTCTGGGTGTGTGATCACTCAGAATACTAGAAGATATCTACAATGGGTCTACAGCTACCATCATCCTCCATAGGGAGAGCAGTAAAATACCTATAAGGAAGGGTGTTAGACAAGGAGACACAATCTCTCCAATGTTATTCACAGCATGCTTACAAGAAGTATTCAGAACGTTGGATTGGGAACAGGTGGGAGTAAGGGTTAATGGAGAATACCTCAGTAACCTCAGATTTGCTGACGACGTTGCCTTGCTAAGTAACTCGGGGGACGAATTGCAAAGCATGCTTTCCGCACTGGGCGAACAGAGTAGAACCGTGGGCCTGAAAATTAATATGCAGAAAACTAAAGTAATAATCAATAACCTCGGGACAGCACAGCAGTTTGAGATAGGTGGCGAGGCAGTGGAAGTGGTAAGCGAATATATCTACTTAGAGGCCAAGTTGTGACCCCAAATCCCAACCATGAGGCAGAGATAATTAGAAGGATCAGAATGGGGTGGGGTGCATATGGCAGACATTCTGAGATAATGAATGGCAGCCTACCATTGTCGCTGAAGAAGAAAGTGTATGACAGCTGCATCTTACCGGTACTCACCTACGGGGCAGAAACTTGGAGGCTCACTAAGAGGGTTCAACTTAAATTGAGAACGACTCAGCGGGCAATGGAGCGGAAAATGATAGGTGTAACATTAAGGGACAAGAAGAGAGCGGAGTGGGTCAGGGAGCAAACTGGTGTTAAAGACGTATTAGTAGAAATTAAGAAGAAGAAATGGACGTGGGCAGGGCATGTAATGCGAAGGGCAAGATAACCGCTGGTCATTAAGGGTAACAGAGTGGATCCCTAGAGAAGGCAAGCGTTTGCAGGGGGTGGCCGAAAGTTAGATGGGCAGATGAGATCAAGAAGTTTGCGGGGATAAATTGGTCACAGTTGGCTCAGGACCGAGGTAATTGGAGAATAATGGGAGAGGCCTTTGCCCTGCAGTGGGCGTAGACAGGCTGGTGATGATGATGATGATGATGATCACTCATCATCGTACTCACTCGTGAGTTTGAGTGCAAATGAGTGTACTCACGAGTGAGTACGCCGAGCTATGCCTAGAGAAAGAGAGAGAGAAACAGGTCCGCCTACAGATGTGTTCGGCTTAGCACTGCGGCGGATATTCGAGTGCCGCTCTCGTAAGCGGTGCAGATGACAATTTTTAATGCAACTCGCCATCGTATCATTAACTCCTTTCTCATGTAAGCCACCATGGTCGGGACTTGGGGCAATTTCTCGTATGCAGCGGTAACACAGTAACAAAGCTATCACTCGAGCTACCTGCGCGGCCTGGGCCACTTCGCGGCCGTGGCCGCCGCCTGCACAGCGACCGTGCGGCTATCTCAGTGGGCTTTTCGTGGCTCCGGCGCGTTTTCGCATCCAGTGGTAATAAACGGTAATAGAAACAGACTGCCTGGAATCGCTGCAGAACTTTGGTCGCGGCGAGCTGCCCGATCAGCTGACGAAATCACGGCGCCTTCGCCGCCAAACGATCGGGTCGTTCGTTCTCGAGAGCAGAAGCTCCGCCCTCCGGCCCTCCGATTGGAGCGGCGAGACGGGCGAGCCGGCGAAAAACGCTGGCAGTGCGGAAGCGGCAAACACAAACTCGTGACGTGTTTGAATGTTGTTTATTTACACAATATCCTCGGGATGTCGATTGCGCGTGGTCCTCTGCTGGCTGCTCGGTTGCGTTTCGCACACTTTAAAATTGATTTTAAATATGTTCTAGGCTGTATTCGCCGCTGATATTTTGCAGATGTTGTATATGTGTTCCCACCAATCTCTCTCCGAAGTTATCTCGCCTTCAAAATTTTGTGTCAGTGCCCCTTTAAATGCTCATAAACTACTGCAGTGACAACAAACTACGTCACAAAAGGCAGACAATATCAGGCATTCATAGCAATCTCCTTTCAAAATGCTCGTGGCAGGTGACATCTGGACCCGCAGCCCTGGTGGAGTGATATCGTACATGAGCTATTGCCGTTTTTAACTTGTTCCTGAGTACAGCAATGATTTTGATGTGGGCTTGTTCCAGGCTACATGCATATGCAGTAAAAGCAACGTAAATTTGATGTCAAGCGACAGGGGAAAAAATGTAAAAAATGTAGAAATTCTGCACATCTGACTAAGAACAAGTGTGCTATAGAATGAAGGGCGCTCCCACTGACCTCCACCTGCTCCTGTCTTACACTGCCAGAGTCCACTCTTTGCCCCCATTTTCATCCCTCCATAGAGTTATTGGCCTTCCCTTTTTCTAAACCCATGTCTCAGTAGCCGCTGTGTTGCTCTGGTGGTTCACCTGCTGTCAGATCAGGTTACATGATCAGTCGAAGTCCCTTTTTTTAATTTGAACTACGATATCACCTACTCAAGTTTGTTCCATGAACCATTGGGCTGACTTAAGTTTCCTTTCCAGTTGTTTAGCAAAGACCGAATTTCCGCTCGATTTGCCACCACCTGCTGCATGGATTGGTTGTAGGGTATTCTCTTTAGTGATACAGGTTGCATATGTTTCATCATTTGAGGTGCTTTCAGATTGCACCCCAGCGCATACCTGTTCCCCACTGTTTTTTTTCTCTCGTGGTTGAGATCAGCACTCACAACTGGTGCTAGTAGTAATATTATTCTACTTGTTCTATCAGTTCATCACCTATGCTCAAAAGGGTACATTTAGCGTGCTTATGATTTCTTCCAATTTACTGATATGTACAGCTAAATCGACATTCCTCAAGCATTTTTTGCAGGTGTTCTGCAGACTCGCTTAACAAGACTATGTCGTCTGTAAAGCTCAATTGGCTCAAGTATTTCATCTTTACCCTTAATCCTATGTTTCCCAAGCAAGCTTCCTGAATACCCCCTCTAGACACGCACGCTGTGAACAGTTTTGGCGAGATGGTATCACCCTGTCGCACTCCCTCAGATTGGGAATTTGTCGCTTCGATTGTGAAGGATTATCGTGCTGGTACATCCCTTACATATCTTGTCTACCTACGAGCCCTATTTAGGTCTCCTCTAGTCTCTGGTTTTAAATGCAGAGCATTTGTATAACTCACGATGTCCCCCGTGCGTCGGCGTCCGCAGCAGCCAGCCTCCCCCTACACTATAAAAAGAATAAGAAATAACAGTTACCGGCGCCTGGTTTCGACCCCACGACCCTGCGGGCGGAACGCAAGGTACACGGTGCTCTACCCACTGCGCCACAAAACGACACAGAATCAAAGGCTACGAACGCGCCTTATACCCTTGACTCATTCAAACTACGTCGTCAGCGGCGTGCGTTGGTTGACGTAGTCAACTTGACCACGGTCGGGAACATGCGTAACGCGGCGCAGCAGACGAACGCCTTGCAGGTTCTTTGGAGCGCGTTCGTCGTCGACGGCAACAAGAACGGCGGCGGCACCGATAACGCCAGCGTCAACGACGGCGTCAACGATAACGGTGGCTTCGACGGCTTCGTCGTCAACGGCGGCGGCGACAACGGCACCGGCAACAACAACGCCGGCGGTGGCTGCCTGGACGGCACCGTCGCGTTGGCGCGCGTCATCCCCGTGGTGAGCGACATCGACGACGCGGACGCCGCTTGGTGTGCGCGTCGTGCAAGGGCTCGTTGGTCCGCGGCGTCGTCCCTTCGATGTGCGTCGCCTACGGCTACAGGTACCCTCCGCGTCCTGCGCACCTGCCTGAGCTCAACGCGGTGGAAGAGCGGCTGATCTCGCCTCGACTGCCGTTCATGAGCATCCGGCGGTTGACGCGGGCAACGGGGCAGTACGGCATCAGGGGGCAGGTGGTCAACGTGCCGATCGAGGTCCCCGAGGTCGTGCTCCAGCTTCCCCGGAGCAGGGACCACGCCACGTAAACGAACCCAATGCTCTGCATTTACTCGTGTCCCTCGCGCGGGGGCATGCGACGGAGGATTTTTTTCAGTGCTGTCCCTCCACAATTTCTGCAATTCACCTAGATCATACCTTCTCTTCCACATCAATAACCAAACTGGCTTCAACTCTCAGCATTCCTTACTTTGTTCAGGGAAGCAAAATTGATAAAATGCCTTTGCCACATAAAGGCTTGAGTCATTTTGCCAAAGTCCTTTACATTTAAGACAAGCTGGTTGTCATGCTTGACAGGTATACATTACTGATGCAGTGACCAGCAATTCACGGCTATATTTCTTTGTCTCCTGATTATTGTGCAGGAATTTCCACAATGTGTTATACTTCCTTTAATATCCCATTCTTACACGATGTTTTATAAGTTGTATAACGTATGCAATACATACTGGTTGCATTGTGCTCACAACTTGTTATCTCCAAAACATCTAGCATAGGAGGTCCCGCCTGCGGTTCGGAAACCTCGAGACCTCCTCCTGTAAATTCCCTCAATGTTAATACACTCTTGTAGTTTTAGAATAAATTTGAATTTGAATTTGAATTTGAATCAGTGATGCAGGTCATTTCTGAGTATCTCGAGAACCCAGACCTTGAAGACAAAGTTGCACCGTGGCTGGAGCCAGCTATGGGACAAATTCTTGATAAATTCAGCGTAGCTGCAAGTGCATACCAGTATCCGGTGGCGAATACTCCAAGCTACAAAAAAAGCTCATTGATTTCTACTAAACGGAAGCCTAATCATGCTGCACCCGGAAAAATGGCCAAGCCAACAATAACTGAGCAGAAGGCTGTACAAGATGTTCTCCAAGCTGCGGGTGGGCCTGGTGGCCAGCACACAGCATTTGATCACACGTACTAAAGGGAGCACTAGTACCAGAGGCCTTCATGCTAAAAAACTGAACCCTGAAATTTCGATTATGTCCAACAGCATGTTTAATTTATTTGCATAAAAGGAAAACAATGCAAACTTATTTACTTTTTTACGTTATTTTTTTCTTCACCTGGTACAATGCTTGAATAATTGTTTCTGGGGTTCATGCCAAAGCTACAACTTAGCTAAAGGCACACTGTAGTGGAGGGCTCGGGATTAATTTTGACCACCTGGGGATCTTTGGCGTGCACCAAATCTCGACGGGCGTTTTTGCTTCCCGCCTCCATCAGAAAAGCAGACGCCATGGCTGGGAATCGAACCCGCGTCCTTGGGCTCAGCAGCATAACACCATAGCCACTGAGCCACTGCACTGGGTCCCAGGTACATTGCAATGATGTCTGAATGATTTACCCAATCTCAGCTCCACCCGCCGCAGTCGATCGAGCGATCGGCACAGTAGGGAGGTAGTTTTTATGGTTTTTATGCCGATTAGCAAACTTCAACAATTAAAAAAATAAAAAGTAGAAGCAGCAAATACTCAAGAGTGCATAAGACAGGTGTATCGGCATGTGTCACGTGCACCAGCAGGCAGAGAAATTGAATTGAAAATCAATTTTGTAGATGGCGCATGAGCGTGCAGAATTAATCACACGTGGTTACCCCCTTATTTGTTCTTTTTTTCTGTACAGTTTTATATGTCATTAGCTTGTTTTTCAAAAGTGTGTCTGTGTAATAAACTGCAGTTGTAGTAGTGCATTTGTGTTGTGTCCTTTCACAGTCCCTGTCCATTTTATTTCCCTCCACTGTTCGAGCAATGGAATATCAGCTAGGCCAACCCGTCACGTTACTAAATCATGTAGGGTTCTCAGTTTTGGTGAGATTGCCCTTGTACTTTCAAAAATGTTGCGGGTACCTTAAAGTCACTTGTCAAAAATGATAGCCAACTGTAAACTGATAGCAAACTGTAATGATAGCCAAGTCTGTAAACCTTCTAGCTCCTTAACCACCGGTGATCTAGTATGTACAGAGAGCAACACATTTATCTATAACACAACTGTCATACTTCTAGCATCATCCTTCCTCGCCCGAAAAGGATATAAAGAAAACTACTACGGCATGGCGATCTTTAATCTTAACCACCACCTTTGGCCTCACAGTTTTTGTAAAAGCTTGTTTTCGCCGTTTTCAAAGGCAGTTCATTGAAGATAAACTCGCATTTTATAGACAAGTGTGTGGCACGTGCACTGTACTCTGTTTTGTTGTGTGCTGGGTATAGCAACGCCCAAACATTATTTCCGAGTAGAGCCAAAGGGGTTGCGAAGTCTTTCATCGCATGAGAATCCCTAGACTTGACTTTAGCCGTACGAGTGCATACTAAACTAATGCCGTGACAATATGCCCTGCGAGAGACTGAAAAAAGCTGCGAGAGAATGTGAGACGAAACAGCGTCGCGAACAATGTGTAAAGCAACGTTTGTACCTTTCAGTTAAGGAACACAGATAGCGACAATGTGGTTTTAACGTGATTAATGGCGATCGCTACAGCTCATCAATTTTCTTGGTGCAAACATTTTGCTGTAATTAAATCCCAAGGCAGCCAGCTGTCTCATCCGCGTCGCTGGCTTCCTACCTACCTAATGTGTGCTGCGTTTTCATTCGTTTGCTTTCAGGTTGAGCAACCAGCTTGTCTGCGAAGCACCAAAGACTGGCAGTATTAACAGCTAGTGTCAACGGATTCCAACAGTCATTAGATGCTACGGTAAATTTACAATGATCGTCCGTTTAATTTGACTATAATGAGGGCTGCCCAATGGACTGCGTAGTGCAGCACTGGTGTAGTCAACAACTCTGTGGTGAATAGCTATGAACATTGAGACCCAGGCTGGGCCCGTAGGCCTATTGGTATGGGCACACTGCCTTCTGCGGCCCTTGCAGGCTTGGGTCTCCCAGAATATGCATGCTCATAAAGTATTATTATTATTATTGTCCTCGCGGATCGAGTGTGAAACCTCGCGACAACAGTCTCAGGGCGGACAGCAAAGAAGGAAGCGTAGACGTATCAAAAGCATTGAATCGTAACAAACTGGTCATATGTACTCACCACACTCACCATGTAGGATCGCTGGCAATTCCTTGGTTAACCCGCCGCTGCTGAAAAACGACGAACGCACATACCCTACAACAAGCCGCAATCACAGGAGAGAGAAAAAAAAGGAAGAAAAAAAAAGTACGCTTGAGGGCGCAGAGATCACCACCGAGCAGTGGTCTCGTAGCGAGAGTAGACTCACGTTGTTTTTATTGTTTTTTTTCGGAATGTCGCAGCGGCGAAGCTCTCGTGGGTTTTAGTCGCTCTGGGGCCCGGCCGGAGGAGTCAAAATGGCGGCCACGCTGCCGCCAAGGCCGCCGAGGCGGCACCTGCCCTTTCAAAAGCTGACACCACTCTAAACTGCTCTAAACGCGGGCGCGCGCATCGAGGCATTCTAAATCCACTGCGACCGCAGCGCTGCCACGCCAACTTTCCACAAACTACGCTTCGCGACGAAGCAGGCGCGGAGCCGGCGGATCGTCCCACTCTAAATGCAGCAAAGGAGATTGATCCTTCATGGCGTGGCGGCGGAAGAAAGGAGTGGTCTGCAGTAATTGTCGGCAGGAAAAGTGGAACGAAAACGGAACCGATGATCTTTTCCTGTCAGAACCGCGCGTGGCACAGCGGCGGTAGCAGATGTCCAAGACGGAGAAAAGGTGACCGAAGAAAACGAGGAGTACTTATCGGGAAAATTCTGGTTTCGGTGAATGAGGGCCGCGCGCGAGGAGAGGACCTTTGTGAGTAAGGTGCACAGCAATTGATGCCGCTGTTCCCGCATCACCCTTTCATATCATCTTTCATAGCGCGAAGGGTATAGGTTGAGTGGGATTATTGTATGGTCTCAGCGTGCGCGCGCGGCGTTTCCCCTTCTCAGTGCTGCAAACGGAGTCACTGTCGCAACCCCCCGCCGCCACCCCATTGGACAGATTTGTTTTGCGGTATTTCCTTCTAACCTAGGTAGCGGGGGAATAGCAAGATGACAAAAAGGCCGCACTGCGACTCGCAGAGCCGGTTCCACACTTGATCCTAACCCTGAAGGCATGAAGGCCCGCATCCCTGTAACAGACGGACGGCGGTCCCGTAGTGAAGGTGCGATGGTCATCTTGAGTCTCTGCATTATCGTTAAGCTTTAAAACCGGGAGTGAGTACTGGACTAAATAATGGCAGCTTAGGCATCCGTTAAAAATACGTCCTTTCCTTATATTTGAAACCAAGATAGTTCGACTTATTATAGTTACTTTCACAAATATCACAAGAAAATTACAAACCCAGCAAGAATTCGTTTTTTTTATTGCGAAAGTTTGCTGTGCAGCATAAAACGGTGGAGGCGAGTGTGCTTAAATGTACGTAAACAGGAAGTTTTCACTAAGAAAGTCTAAAAGGCTCCGGTGATACGGTCCAAAGAGCCAGCGTCTGTAGTCGGCAGGCCGGCCTGGGTTGAGTCCCACACTATGTAGTACTTGCTGTCGGGAACGTTGGAGGCCACGGCAAGTCCACAGAAGATGGCAAATGTCTGCGGTCGTTGCCGACGTGGTGCAAAATGGACATGTCCGGCCAAACGGAGCCCGTCGATCCGGGGGCCAGGTGTGGGTGACAGCTGGTGTAAGAGCAGCCCCGACGCGAATCCTTCGTAGCGCTACCTCCTAACGGCGGGTGAGCCCACCAGGGAGGTTTGATGCACACGGTGGAATAAGTGCGCGTGTGGAGCGCCGAAGGTCTTTGTCAGTGGCCAACTTTGACATTGCGTCAACTGGAAATAAGGGCAGTGGATGCGTCGTTGGAGGTATACGAGTCGCCGCATCCGCCTGTTGCTGTCCAGGGGTCGACGTACTCTGGGCCCAAGTAATCTTCACTCTGAAACTTAGGGCCGCAGCCTTCGCGTGGATGGTTTGGGACATTGGCACTTGATGAAGTACTTTCCGGAGGTCTCGGACTGCTTGCATTGAATCTGTAAAGATGTTGACAGGTTGCGATTGGTCTGGCCTCAGCAGCTCTATATTGTCAAGGCGTCGAAAATCGCTTTGAGCTCAGCAAGTGTTGACGGGGGCCTCTTAGGAGCGTAGTAATGGCAGGTTTGACAAAGCTGCATGGCTGGGTGTACGACGGCTGTGGTAATAAGGCTTCCTGAAATACTGGCGTCGACGTAAAACGTATCTTGGCCAGCACTGGATGAGAGTTGCGGCGCAACACGGCTTGAGCGACCCAGAGGCTTGCAGTCAGTAGTTAATATTCGGGTCCAAGGAGGGGGTTCTGGAGAGGGATCTGGCGGCGTGTTAGTTTGGAGGCCCATATACCACCTTAAAGCAGCCACAGATGTGTACACCTACGCTTTAAGAGATCGTGCCTGTCGCCGCTGGTGACCCAACTCATCTATCGTGTTAAGGCCAGCTTCTTCCTGTAGTGTGGAGATGCGCGTTAAGCGAGGAAGGCAGGTAATAGTCCTCGTGGCTTCTCTATTGATGGCCTCTAGACGATCCCATTCCGCCGTTGTCATGTACTGAAACTGAGCCTGGTACGTGATACGTGACTGCAAGATTGCACGAACGAGAAGCCGAGCTATCTCTGTGCGAGCTTCTCCCGATTTCATGGAAATCCGACGAACTAGATGTAGCAGTTGAAGGGCGCGCCGGCGAGCTTCCCGGAGCCATGGCGTAGCTGAGCCGGAGGCCGCAAACGTCCAGGCCAAGGATGCGGTGACAAGTAACTTTCGTCACTGGCTCGCCATCAAGATTTAGTAAAATGGGTCAGTTTTGCAGTTTTTGTCGAGCCCTTCGATTGCCGACGATAAGTAACACGGTCTTATCTCGGGATAGCATGAGTCCCACGCGTTTGCACCACGTGTCAACCGTATTTAAAGTACTCTGAAGAGCGTGTTCTTGATCCGCAATGTCTGGAAGTCCAAAGGACGGAGGAGGAGTGTCATAATTGGGGAAAAAAGCCTTCATTGCCTCCTCCGCAAATTCTTGCAAGGAGAGACCCGATGCAAGGTAAGCATTGTCCAAGGGGTTCTGCGGCTTGCGGCCTCGTTCCATTCCCTGAAACGTCGCCATATCGAGGCTGTGTTTGTTGAGGGACCGAGTGAAGCACACCAATCCATCTAGCGAGCCCTGGAAAGGCGTCGTTCATGTATTCGCGCTTGGGCTGTCAGGTGATTAAGGTGGATCTTGGCACTCTCAGATGACGGTTGGCGGGCCGCAGTCAGTTCCGCGCGACGGTGGGCGGCCCACAATCGGAGCAGATAAAGGTCAGGCGTAGGTCGGACCTTCATCTACCCCAGAAATGTGCTTTGATGGGTGCAGCGCGCTTTGTAGGATAGAAATAGGGTCATCAGTCTCTTGTTCGAGTGGGGAGAGCTGTGATCTGAACTCATCCCAATCGATGACCCGGCAGCGTCGACGAAGTCGCGGCACCGGTCCTGCAGCAAGCCTAATATAAATGGGATGGTGATCACTCGCCCAGCAGTCGAGCTCCAAGTGCCATGAGGGCGCACCGTGCCCAAGCCACCAAGTGAGGTCCAGAGAGTAAGACGGTGCGCGAGGGTGTGTTTGCCGACGAGTAGGGCTGAGAACATCATTCAAGAGTTGAAAGTTCGCCCCCCTAAATGTGTCTTCAACCAGCTTACCTCTAGAGTTGTTCCTCGGGTAGCCCCAGGATCCATGCGGAGCATTAAAGTGTCCACACACCAGAATCGGGACTCCTGGGAAGTTGTGGCGGAGATGTGAAAGCCAGCCTAACCGAATTAGACTGGCATGACCACTGCTCGGTCGAGCGTAATAAGATACGAGAATCACCTGTGAGTGGGACAGGCGAACTCGCACAGCTACCACCTCTTGCCAAGCGGTGCACCACGCGGAAAGAGGGACCTGGGCTTGTGGCAAGTGGGAACGTACGTATACAATTGCTTTGCCAGGGGGGATGTCCGGACGCACACCCCGGCGGTCCGAATGCTTGGCGACGTATGTACATGGAACTCCGATATTTGCGGAGCGCAGTTTGTTTCTTGTAGCAGGCAGGCCCATGCAGATAATAAGCCAATGCGCATGCGGTATTTCAGTTCACCGAGCTTACACGTTAAGCCCCTACAGTTCCACTGGAGAACACAAGACAGGTGTGTAGTCCCTGCGGTGCTAGTCATCGTGAGAGATGAGCCGCGAGCACCGAAGCCAAATGCTGTAGCTCCTTCGACACGAACATCAGGAGCTGCTGTGGTGTCATCGGCGTCTCCCTTGTGTGCACCGGGAAAGACGGTGGTGGGCCAGGTGAAGTCGTGAAAGACGAATGTGGGGCAGGTGGAGTTGGTAAGCGCTGCTAGTTGTGTCGCTGAGACAGTATGGCACGTCTTCTCCGGATGCGCTGAATTTCGGCCTCCAGTGTTGCCAGGCGTTGATCTAACGCGTCCAGTGTTTCAGTCTCTTCGGTCAGGGTCGCGTCCATACGAGTGCGTGAAGGGCGACTCTTAGTATGAGTGACTTCACTGTAAGTCGGTTGTAAATGTGGGTCAGTTTCCTCAATTTCATACGAGTGTTCTTCTGTAATGTCGGTCGACAGCGCTGCGTAACGATTTGATACTTCAATTGTGGTGACGTTCTGCTGGTGACGTGAAGTAGCGAGTTGTAGGGTCTGGCGTTGTCGCATCTGCTCTGTAGCCTTCCGCTTGGTGGGGCACAGTGGAGAGGTAATCTGATGATTGTTGATCTTGCAAAGTCTACAAGTGAACTGCGATGTCGTCGTCTCCGCCACTTCTGCAGCAGTGTATGGGCATGAAGCCTTCATATGTCCAGGGCGGAGGCATTTGTAACGGTACACTGCAGATGGACGATACTGGCGAACGTGAAGGACGCATCCATAGTAGTACATGCGAGGCGGTGAATCGGAAGGTCCACTTAGTGTTACAAGACAAGAGCGCCCTTCTTTCCCAAGGTAACGGGCAGCAACCACGCGGTGCGTAGAGCACTTCAGGTCTTGTAAAAGGGTGGCCGGGTCTTCTCCAGCATCCACGCTAGAAACAACGTACCGTCGAAGGTCTGTGCCTGAATAAAGGTAGGCCTGCACCGGTACAGTCAAATCTTTAGAGACCTCAATTGTTTGCAGAGATTGTAGAAGGCTGACATCTTCCATACTGTGCACCCAGACGGAAATGGTGTTCGTGGGGCGGTGTAGGGCAAAGCCCTTGAATTCACTTACATGAAGGTATGTGTCCAAGGTACGCTGAATGATGCGATTAGGGAGCCTGGACATGTCGAAGCTGCACTTGGGGTTGATTATCATCTTGTATGATGACTGGGAGGACATGGACTCCGGCGGACGACGATTGGTACGAGGTCGTTTCACCCCCCCACCCCGTGAGACGGCGATGTTTTTGCCATCCTGAGATGGAGGGTCTGGTAGCCTTTCGAAGCGGTTGACGTCCCAGGCTCTGACGGTGACCGTGGTGTCTGTACTGTTACCTATCCATTGGGCAATGATCAGGAGGCGGCACAGTCATCACCTGGGGCGCCGAGGTTAGCCGCTGTTCGAGGACTGCGCCATAGTGTCCATCTGATCACTTCCAAGTAGTGGAAAGGTGACTTGTGCAGGCACTGCAGTTGAAATGTCAATTGTTGGCAGCGACGTAGCTGCTGTTGATGCTGCGCCGGATTCCATGTTCGCCCGATGTTGGGCACGGAGGCGGTCGCGGCGGCCGAAGCCTAACCGCCGTGCACTTGCCAAGATGCTCACCGGAGAGGCCAGGGGGCGTCGCACCGCCCTCCGAACGTGAAGCTTAGGTGCCAGATGGTCGCTTGTAAATCTCGAAGCAATGACAGTTCGTTAAAACTCGTGAAGAACGAGAAAATCGCCAGAGTGGGGTAGGGCCCGCCTGTTCCGATTCGTCTTCTCTAGTAACTTGCAAAGAACACGACTACCTGCAAGAGCATGATCAGACTACTAGCAGCCCCGGCTTACATCAGGCCTTAGAGCTTGAAGTCGGCCCATAGTGAATGGAATGCGCTGCCAAACCAAACCAAGAGACTCGAAACGACAGAGAAGCACAAGCAAACGCCAGCGCGCCGGTGCATAGCAGGTTTACGCTCGCACAGCGGGAGCCGCCGGCACCGGCAGTGTTCCGGCGCAACTCGTTGCAAGGCGCCATTTTAATTCTCGAAATCACCTGCCGCATCACACGTTATTTGCTATAACAAGTCTAGATGTGGTTTTAAGTGCGCACTTTATAAGCGACCCCAAACCATCCACCGCCGGCGGCGTTGGCGTCCGCAGTGCTCCTCTATATTTGAAAAAGAAACAGCATCCGGCGCCAGGTTTCGATCCGAGGACTTTGCGGCCGCAGCGCGACGCTCTACCGACCAAGCCACGGACGCGACGGTGATATCAGTGTTAGACGCGCCTTATATCTTTAACGCATTCAAACTACGTCGTCAGCGGCGTGCGTTGGCGACTCAGCGGCGTTATAGCGGCTTGATAACTGCGTGGTGTACACGTGATACTACAAACCCGATGGAAGAGATGGAAGAGAAGGCGGCGAGGCGGTGGGCTGCGGGGCCGAGCGCAAGCGCCGCAAGCGGGCCGACAACCGTGCATTCGCACTTTCACATTCTCCCCCTCGGGGAAATGCGGGGGAATTTTTTCTTGGGTCTAGCCCCCGGGGCACGGCTCAACGGCCGCTCATAGCGGCCGCCCGCGCTAATTTAAACTCCGCTTAAATGGAACTAATTTAAAATACCCTTCTAGTTCGAATTAACCAGCCATGACTGTATCTTCTTTGATAAATTTAAAATTCTACATGCATTTAAGATTGAGCATTGCGATCATTTGCTCTACTTTAACAAAGAATCCGACCTAGACCTAGAGCGGTTGCCCGGCCCAGACATTTTACAAGAAAGTACAAGGCTCCAGTCAGATAAACAGCATTTGTGCATCAAGCATGCACCGGAAACGTCAGCGAGGATAATGTAACTAATTCAAAACTCCAAGGGAGAAATTATTACGATACACTCGATATTGGGACTATACCGAAATGTTAGCCAAATAAATGATGTTATTGTGGATACTGCATTCGCCATGGACCCGCCGCGGTGGCTCAGTGGCTAAGGTGTTGCGCTGCTGAGCACGAGGTCGCGGGTTCGATTCCCGGCCGCGGCGGCCGCTTTTCTGATTGAGGCGAAAAGCAAAAACGCCCGTGTGTACGAGATTTCGACGCACGTTAAAGATCCCCAGGTGGTGAAAATTAATCCGGAGCCCTCCACTACGGCGCGCCTCATCGCCTGCGTTGCGTCGGCGCGTTAAATCCCACAATCAATCAATCACATTCGCCATGTACACGCGTTGATTTAACACAAGTAATCACGTGGAGCTATCGTCATGTAATGTAATGCCGGCACAAGGTGCCCGTGCGGGCATTACGTCCTGCATCACGGGCACAGATTTGCACCACGCGGAGTCCTGATTTTCGTCAAGCTCGCAACTTCACCTGGCTTTAAACAGCTCTTTTAGTCAACACCAATATCATCACAGAAACCTCAAAGGCGCTTGTAAACTACGAGTCCGTATGCGCAACCTTAGACCTCCACCCAGAGAAAAAAGGTGGGTACACGCGTGGTGTGCATCTCGCTCCTTCCGCCTACCCAGGAACAATTTCCTTTCTGCCACCATTCTTCCCTCTAGGAGATTACAAAAAGTGCCCCGCATCGCGAAAAGAAAAAGAAAAACCTCTACACGTTGGCGTTTACTATGGCGTCTTGTTGTTGAAGAAGTCATGCTGATCGGCACTGGCGAACGTGTGGCCGTGAAACTGCTTGACATCTCCTCTACAATGGCACTTGGTGGAGCGTAGGTGTCAAAATGTAGAAAACATCAGTTGTAGTTCCAATATAGAGGGAATGGTGATGGTGGACCTGCGCATTTTTTCATGGAGCTAAAATTGGAAAGAATCTTCTTGTGTAAAAGTATGTTTTAACTCATGGGGCCTCATCTTCCCAGATCAAAAACAAATGGAGATAAGCACTGGCTTCATGGGGAGTTTTTTTTTTCGTAGGGAGTGGGACCCGCCGTGGTAGCTCAGTGGCTAAGGTGTTGTGCTGCAAGCCCAAGGACGCGTGTTCGATTTCCGGCCTCGGCGGCCGCTTATCTGATGGAGGCGAAAAGCGATAACGCCCGTGTGTTCGATATTTCGGTGAACGTTAAAGATCCCAGGGGGTCAAAATTAATCCGGAGCCCTCCACTACGGTGCGCCTCATGGCCTGTGTAGATTCGGCGCGTTAAACCTCGTAATCAGTCAATCATAGAAGGAGAACGGGGTGCTCGCGATTTGCTGTAAAGGGTTTGGACAGAAGCGCAGGCGGAAAACTGGTCAGCCAAAACCTCGCTGGACATAATCTCACCCATTCCGAAAGCTGTTGCGAAGCAGCCAGTGCTAACTTTACGGAATTTTTTCGTGCTTTTCTCCAGGTTACTGAACTTACCCAGAGACCGTTAGTGTCAAAAACGTTTAGTGTCATGCTTGGTTTACCTTGCCTCGTAAACATTTATGCGCGCGGATGGAGAAGATTATATATATATATATATATATATATATATATATATATATATATATATATATATATATATATATAGCGAATCAGAATAGGAAATGAGGGGCTCGTTGAAAATAACACAGAAATAAGAGTTGGCAGTCAAGAAACCTCGGAAAGCAAAGGGGCGGATGTGGTAGGTCATTGAAACAGATAAGAATTCGGAAAGAAAGAAAGTGGAGAAAAAATGCCCGCCAGGTGGGATCCGAACCCACGACCTCCAGAATACCGGTCTGGACGAAAGCAAGTCTCTTTGCTGAAACCTTGGCAACAATCGTGCTTTTATCTTGTTCAAAGTTTTCTTTTCTTTCTTGTGTTCGCTACCATCTTCAAAGTTCTACTGCTCCCTTATATATATATATATATATATATATATATATATATATATACTATATATATATATATATATATATATTGAGGGCATTGGGGGTGTACTGTTGTGATATTTGTGCGTGGAAGCGACATGACCATTGTTATATCAGTGTGGAACACGGCGGGTCAATCCCTCTGCCTCCTTCTATCTATCCAAACCCATCGCCACTGTCATCTGTGTATAACCATCATCATCCCCGGACAGTTCCGTCTTTCGGTGGTCTGTGCTCGGGAGCCTAATTAAAAGTGGTCCTTCAGCATCTCGGAGCTCCATATCTCAATATATATATATATATAGTAAAAAATGGGTATAGCTTCTAACAAAACTGTTTATTGGTCGACGTTTCGATCGGATGCCGATCTCTCTCAAGAGAAAGATCTTGAGAAAGATCGGCATCCGATCGAAACGTCAACCAATAAACAGTTTTGTTAGAAGCTATACCCATTTTTTACTATTTGCTACGGCAACCAAAGACAGCCCTTCTCCTACATATATATATATATATATATATATATATATATATATATATATATATATATATATAGGGAACGAGAGGGCTTTGAAGATGGTCACCAGTTAGAAATATTACTTCGGAGAAGGTAGCGGCCTCAGACCTCTGCCAACTTTTCGACAAGGAGCCTTGTCTTTTTCAAGGCATCAGGGTTCATCTCTGGTACACTGTTTTATAGATACAGTTTGAGTTGGAGAGAGAGGGGGGAGGTTGTTAAGAGCGAGGCCGGAAGGAGGACAGCAGAGTGGGTAAACGGTCGGTTGAAAGGAGCGAAATAGTGACAGAGAAAGGGAGGTGTGGTTATTGTGAGAGGACCTCACAGTAGAGAAAGAGGGAAGACTACGCGAGAGTCGGAGAAAACAGGGGGGAATGGTTAAGCTGGGCTGCGGTGGGGCCGGGCGACCTCAAAGGAGGCTTCCGAGACGATCGGGGACGAGAGGGGCGTCTTGGGGGTACATTGCAAGGTTACTGAACTGTGTGTAAGAGAAGAAGAAGACGAAGAAAACTTTATTTTTGCAAGGATCCCCTAGTCCGGAGTTCCCGGGATAGCCGACAGGGCCTTCTCTGAGCGTTCAATCAGTGTTCTTTGCACTTCCGCGCTAGAGTCGGCCAGCCTTCTTTCCCATGAAGTGGGGGTAGGATTGGGTATGGGGGAAAGGTTAGGGTTCTGTGTGCATGTCCAGAGAGTGTGATAGATGCTAGGGTAGTCCCCGTAGTTAGGACACTTGGGGGTACCCGGTAATCGTTGGAATCGGTGTGTTAGGTGTACAGTAGGTAGCCTGTTTGTGTGAATTTGCCTTAGTACAGCGGATTCCCGACGAGTGAGTGTTTTGTCTGGTGTTGGGTACTTTTGTCTGTTTTGACGGGCTGTCCGTAGCAGATCCCTGTGTCAACTGGTTCTTGAGGTCCTGGTTGCGCCCTACGTTCACTTGAATGTGGAAGTGCATGCTCAGGCGCCCGGTGGTTTAACGCTCGGGCAAGTGCGTGTGCGCTCTCATTTCCTGGCATGCCTTCGTGCCCAGGTACCCAGATTACCTTGTAGCACTTTTGACTTGAAGCGAGTACCTTGTTCAGTATGTGAGCGGTTTTGTGTGCATTCGGTTGCAGAGAAGTTGCCGGCCATGCAGATTGAGAGTCGGTGTAGATGTACACTGTACCGGTGTCTGCACAGAACGGCAAGAGTGCTCTATAGCACGCGCGATTGCCCTAGTCTCCACATCGACGGTTGCATTGAGGTCAAGTTCTGAGGCTGTTGTGATGAGGGTATGACTTCCGTCTACGACAACGGTGACACCCGTCCCATCTAGGAGGCTGGCGTCAGTGTAGTAGAGTTCGGGTTGTGGCTCGGTTTTGTTGATCTGCTTCAGGATGGCCTTAACACGAAGGGTTCGTCTTTCCCTGTTCCTCTCCGGATGCATATTGCGGGGTTATAGGAGCAGTGCAGATTTTCCCCCGTATGTAAGGCTCCAGTTGTCCGTACGTGCTTCCCTCATATTGGCTGGTGTCGCATCCTAGGTGTGAAGGGTGGCTTATGCCCTGTGCCGTGCTTCGCAGTCGTTGTAGCTGATTGATTTTGTGCGCGTTAAGCAGTTCCTCCAAAGAATTTGTTGTGCCGGTGTCTTCCAGTGCCTTTGTTGAGGTATACGTGGGCACCCCGAGTGCGATATTATAAGCCTTTCTTAAAAGCACCTCTATGCTTTTGACTTCAGATTTGTTGAGATTTTGGTATGGCAAATGATAAAGTATCCTGGAAGTGATGAGAGCTGCGTTCAGGTGAAGGACATCAGCTTCCCGAAGACCCGGTGCCTGTTCGTAATTCTTCGGAGCATGTGTATCACCTGATTTCCCTGATCTAAGAGTTTCCGGACCTGTATGGTTGGCTTTTCCGTTGCTTTGTAGTGTCAATCCGAGTACTTTGATGTGCGAACGCTGGGGTATGGCTCTGCAGTATCACCTTCAGTTGGACTTGTTGCTTGCTATTGTGCTTAGTTACTAGGAGAAGCTCTGATTTTTCAGCAGAACAGGCGAGGCCACCGCTACTGGCGTAGCGCTCGACCTCTTCGGCCGATTGTTGAAGTGCTTCTTCGACTTGTGCTGGGGAGCCTTTTGTTGTCCATATGGTGATATCATTGGCATATATTGCGTGTTGATATCACCGATGCGGTTAAGTTGCGCTGGTAGGTTCTTCATCGCGATATTAAAAAGGAGGGGGTGATAGTATGGAAACCCTGAGGTGTGCCACGATTGGAGGCTTCCTTTGCACGGGAATTGATTGGTCCCAACGTGAGTGTTGTCGTCCGGTCACGCAGAAAGCTCCACACATAGTTGTAAATTTTTGAGCCGCAGTTTGTTTCTTGCAAGTTGGCCAGTGTTAGATCATGCGAGACATTATCAAATGGCTTCGAGAGGTCTAAGGCGAGGAACCGCTCGGATTTGAGCAGTGGCTGGGGTCGTCTAATATATCTTCCTTGAGTGGAGAAGGCAATCCTGTGCCGAGATCCTCTCTCTGTAGCCAATGAGCGTGTGCGGGAAGCGCGTTCGTGTCCTCGAGGTACTTGGTGAGCCTGATTAATATTACCTTTTCCATGAGCTTGCCCAAACAGGACGTTAATGATATGGGCCTTAAATTGTGGAGATCGAGTTTTTTTCCTGGTTTAGGTATTAGTATGACCCGAACCGTCTTCCATGCTATCAGGATCTCCCCTTGTTCCCAGGCTTGATTCATGAAGGCTGCAAGACGGGCACAGTCCTCATCCGAGGGATTTTTTGATGAGCTTGTACTGTATTCCGTCCGGTCCCGGTGTCGTGTTGCGTTTCGTGACACTCCAGGGCAGCCTGTATTTCCTCTTTGGTAATAGGACCATTCAAGTATTGAGATCGTTTGCGGTCTCCTGCATAGTCTCGATATTCCGGGTCATCTTTGGGAGGTAGGTATATGCTGGCTAGTTCCTCCAGTGTCTGCCCCGGATCTTTGTTTGTCTGTGTAGCAGGCGAGTAATGTCCTTAGCTTTGTCTGTCGTGGGACTGGTTTGGCTGTATGATGCTGCGTAAAAGTGACCACGTACATTTGTCGGTGAGGTTGCCGTTGAGCTTCTCGCACAGGTTATGCCAATTGGTACGTGTAAGCGCCTCTGCATAATCCTGCGCTTCTTTGGAGATGCGGGCAATCCTGAGCTTGAGGTCTTTTATTGTGTTTTTGTTTTTTCCACCTCTTAACAAGTCCATGCCGCGCTTCCCATATATGTAGAAGATGGGCGTCTACATCGGGGTACTGTTCCTTGGCTTGGACTTCTGTGGACGTTTTGTCCATTCGCACTTGCAGTTGCCCTACCCACTGATCGAGATCCTCAAGGGGTGTTTCTTGATCCTCGCTGTGCCGAAATTTGTGCCAATTTGTGAGACGGATGGACTTTCTCTCTTTCTTGAGTCCTCGAATACTTAAGTGGGTCCCTATAATGAAGTGATCACTCGTTAGTGTTTCCCCTGTGTTCGTCCAGCTACACTTGTAGGCTCCCTTGTATAGCGTCAAGTCTGGGTTGGTATCTCGTTCGACTGAGTTGCCTTCCTTGGTAAATTCGTTGGCATTGTTGAGGATCGTATACCCGGAGGTGCAGATCAGCGTTTCCAGTTTCCTTCCCTTGGCGGTAGTTTTCTTGTACCCCCATGCGGGGTGTCGCGCATTAAAATCCCCAGCTATAATGCTGACCGCACCCTTATGCGTAGTGTCTACAAAAAGTTGTTTGAAGTCCGCGTTGTAGCGTGGGCTGTACACATTCGCTACGTACAGTTTCACAAACCCTTTTTGGCCCGTGCGCATTGGCTGCGGAAGTACTTTGATTGTAATGGCACTGAAAGTGCTGTTCATCGTATTCGGTAATTTCCCTGCGCAGTTAGGGCTTTGCTGACCAGGGTTGCAACGCTCGCTAACCTTCCCTTGGTTGTTTGCGGCTCGTATGTATTATACCCTGCTATCTTTGGTGAACCCATTGTCTCCTGTAATAATATTATGTCTGGGTTTCGTTGCATTGCTTCTATGTATCTTGTAAGGAGGCCTCTCTTGCTCCTGAAACTCCTGCAGTTCCATTGCCAAATAGTACTTCCTGCTTTGTTGGGTTGGTTGGCGTGCGCATACTATGGTTAGTTGTTGTCCCCATTGCTGCTAGCGTTTGTTGCGTTGGGACTGTAAGGGTGTAGGCGTTGTTTTGATGTGAAGCGGCTTATCGTTGAGCTTCGTTCGAGCGTCGAGTTAGTCTCGAGTCCTGGCTATGCGAACCTGCATGGCTTCGAGCGTTTGTTGCAATTTGCCCAAAGTTTCTCCCATCGTGATGGTGAGTTGCTCTAGCTTGGTTAGGCGGTCATTTCTGGCTTGCTCTTGGGTTTGCGAGGGATTGTTGAAATTCCAGGGGGTTGCTTGGTTAGCTGCGCGAGACGGTCTTCCATTGTGGAGACCTCACTACGGGATCGTTTGCGTGGGTTCCGCCGCTGGTTGAGGCTGAGGCGCGGCGCCTTGCGATAGGTGGCGTCGACGTCTCTGCGATCTTGCAAGGCGCCTGTGCACCATTTGCTAAGGGCTCTGCGGTCTCTTCTAGGGTAGGAAATAAAGCCGAATTGTGGCTGCCGGCATTTCAGTGGTCTCCCATGGCGTGAGCGCTTGTTCTTTATTGCCAACGACTCTGCTATTGACGGAATCGTTTTTTTCCCGCGCAAGTGCCTGCTTGTAAGACTGGGACTGCCATATCGGCTTGTGTTCGTTTCGGTGTGTGCTTGTCTGTGTGAAGAGTGGGGGTGAAGGGGAGGAAGGCTGGCCGACTCACCTCTGTGTTTCGACGTCCTGCGCTGAGGCTCCGAGCCCGTCGGGTTCCTGGAGTTGAGTTGCAGCTGTTGCTCCTTCCTTGCCTCGCGTCTCGTTGGTTCGGCCGACTGACTCGGCTCGCATGGTTCCTTTGCAGCGGCTGGCTTTTTGGTTGCTGCTCGTGGGTCTTGGGGTCCTGTACTTGAACTTGCTTTTGTGTTACTTGTTCTTGCTGGTTCTTCCTAAGCTTGATTCTCTTGAGGTAAGCAGCCTTCGTTGTTTCAGCATCTGCTTATCTCCTGGCGGGGCAATTTTCGTAATCGGCTGGATGCTCACCGTGACAGTTGACACAGTTCATGTGGCACTCATGCTGCTGGTCGGGTTCATCAAGGAGCTTGCCGCATTTCTTGCACTTGTGGGAGCCAGCCTGTGGGCACACGTCCGCACGGTGGGCCGATGCAGTAAAACACGTGTTACAGAATTGCGCTTTTGGTTTATGGGGCTTGCATTTATACTTGGCCATGTAGAACAGGACGTAGGGAGGGATGTATGTTCCTCGGAATGTTTATGATGGCTGTTGTCCCGATCTTCCCATCATCCGAGGGCGTTGATGATGTCGGTCCCCGGGGCGCAAAGGTTGGCCATCAGCTCGCTGGTCGAGGTGCCTGCATCGATGCCGTGAACAACTCCTTTGCAAGAGTCCCTCCGGGGGCATCTCGTAGACGCATACTTTCCTGGCTTGGTTTGCAATGTAGATGCTGCTGGTGCGGGTGATCTTCGCCGCGGCAGTTTTTGCAGGGTCTTGATACAGCGATGTTCTGGTGATGGTGTATGGTGATGTACGTAGCATTTGCCTCTGATGGGAGTAGGGTCGTCGCATTGCGAATTGGCAATCATAAGTGCGGCTGGCCGAAAATCGGCTAAAGTGAAGCCTTCTTGGGGTCGTAGGATCAAGGTGGATTGATTGGCCGGCACCTGCCCTTTTCGAAGGACTTTCATCCAGCCGTCTTCCTCAGGCACAAGTCTTGTAGCCATGAAGATGAATTGGAGCCAGCAGTCTCGAGGAGTGATGAAGGCTTGTCAGCATGCGCCGATGTGTGGGTCGTCTTCGGAGCGAGCGGTGAACGAACAGCACGTGAAGAAGGGTAGGGAGGCGACCGCAGCTACTTGTTCGTTGTGCCGGTAGCAGCGGCGGCTTTGGTGCGGGCAAGCTCGAGCGAGGTGGCGAGCTGGCCGAGGGAGCCACCACGTCAGCGCAGCTAACCCTCCATTTAGGGTTAGCGTGGCGGTCCCCGCTTCGAAATTTCTTGACCTTGTCAGATGAAAAATAGTGGCTTGCCTGGCGTATGCTTGGTATCCGGGGGACGCGCTGACGAGGCTCTGTCGACCGGTGATAGTTTCGTCGCCGTGGGGGCCGTTGGTGGGTCTTTGCGGCGGTCTTTGACGGAGCCGACGTGAAGCAGGCCCGCATCGGTCGGCCACCTAGCGGGAAGCCTGTGTAAGAGAGAAAACTCGTAAACAGACAGTCCGTATAGTTTGAAGAATTCCGACTGGGGAGGTCAGTGTTCTCAGAAGAATGGAAGGGGTATGCGTGGTGCAACTCACGCGGAGCTTTGCGGTACATTCAAGTTCTTTTCTGTTTTTTTTCTTTTTTCTTTCTTTTCTCCTTTTTCTTTTTTGCCTGTGTGTGTAAAGCAGTTAGTAAGACGAAATGCCGAAGGTCGAAGGAGGCGACTGCGCGTGGTATGTCGAAATCGGCTAGGAGCAAGACAGGAGAAAAAAAAGGGGGGGGGGGGGGGAAAAGCACAGAAATTGTATTCAAGCACAGCTTTGGGGATGGGCAGGCAGGAATATTGCGAATGGAGACGCCCACTTTTTGTAAGAGCATTATTTTTCTGTTCGATTCAGATACCGTAAGGTTTCTAAGCTGCCTTTCGAAGCATTGGTTCCAGCCGGCTCCAGGCAGTTGAATTTATGGATTACCCCAAGTACCCCAAGCGCTTTACCGGAAGCAAATGATGCTTTATTCACTGAGAAATAAGGCAATTTAAGCCAAAATTTTAAATCTCCCGCTAAAATTGCACATTTCGTCACGTGAACAATGGCGCCGTACGAGCCGGTTCATGAAACAGATACTTAGTATGTCGACTCCATATAGCACCCACACGCGGGAGTCGACCGAGACGGCGGCCATTTTAAAAATACTAGTAAAACCTAGTGCACCCGCAGCCCTAGTCATGGAATCGCCTGATCCGAGGACAAAACTCTCGCCGAGGAGCTCGGGCTTGCATTTAACAACCTCACACAACTTGAACGCTCAATGCTTCTAAGTGCACGAGTGGCAAGCGTTGTGGGATACGCGGTGGACGGGAAAGCGACCATTCCACGATAGCCACAACAGACGAACGCCCAGCCGTCGGCACCGCTGCCTCGTCAGCTCCGTCGCGACGGGCGAATACAGACTGGTACGTATGTGCCGTATTTTCAATTTCAGTAGCAGTATCGCTTATGCCAGTTGGCCGGTGGTCGTGTATGGAAAGCCGTTCGCTCGAGCTCTCTGCTCCGACCAGAAAGATTCGAGCGTCAATGCGCCGTGTGTACGGCAATTTTTTCCCCAAGGTCAGAGCGCTTCGCCGAGGTTCGTCGTTGGGCAGCACATGAAAGGAGATCTCACCGGCGGGGGGATGTCGCACTCCCTCGACGATTTGCCAGTACTACATGGCCATTTCAAAACACAGCAACGAAATTTCATTGTAAAGTACTCGAACAAACTGAAGTTTTCAGTGGTTGTAAACTGTAAACGAGCTCGTAACGACAGCAGCAAGCCAACACGACCACCATACCGAAACCTGTGCGACGAGTGACACTATCTCATTGATGCTCTGTGTTCCTTACTCGCCTTGTTTATATTTTTACCTTTGCTGGTTGGCGATATGACGGCCAACCTCCTGTGAAGGGATTACTATACCAAGCAAGGTCGCGGCTGTGCGTGCTGGGACGGTTCGTTGGCCCCGAAGAGCCTTGTACCCGAAAATTCGTCTGCGCGACGGTGGCGACGGCGAGATGTCGAGTTCGGCTGGCGGTAGTTTCGTACGCATTGGAATACACGCTTGCGTGTTCGTTCGGAACTTCAACCGTTTACTCCACCGTTCTTTGTCATAAAAAGAATGTGCAGTATGTTTCACGGGCATTTAGCTCGCTATGCAAAATGTAAGCCCTGCCTAACATGCGTTTGCTTTTGCCGGCCTCCGCCAATCGCAGAGCATTCTCGAGTGACATCATAGGTTCTGTTGCGGAAAATTAGCTGATGGGTCGCATGGTCATTTCCTTTTTTCCTAATTATGTAGCTTATTTGAGCGAAGTTTGCGTTATAAGTGGTGTCGTTATGGTTCTAACGAGGCAATATTTCGAATGAACCAAACTTGTGTTTTCTCTTCATGGCTCCTTTAAGTACGATTCTCTGTATTTCCGGTCCCTTGGGGACTTAAAGTTTGACTGCAGAATATAGAGCTTGAGATGATCGAAATTGTTGTTCGGCTGGTTGAAGCGTTGCGCGACTGCTATGGAGGCACTGTTATGAGTGTCGGCCCGATGTCCATTCAGGCGTAAGTTGTGGGGATCCTGACGCCCTAGCCATTGCGCGATCACTGGGTTTGTGTCATTACGCGGCGCTCTTTCCCTCTCTCCTCCAAAATTCCGGCTCGTCTTGGCGCCACTGTGGTAGAGCCGAGCCGTCTCTCAAACTCTTCCGTGAGGTGAAGCCTGCAGAGACCGTTGCGGCGATAAAACACTGTCACGCAGCGGGCGCTCCGCCTGGTAGCGGAGCTAACCTCACCTCATTGGTCCGTTTGAACGATGCCCGAACCCGACTCTCGCCGGGGACGCGAACGCGCGCCCTGCGCGGGGGTCCGTTCGGGGAGACGCTTCCAGGACGCCGAAGGCGTTGGCCGAAGGTATGTGACGCTTTCTTTACCAGCCGGCTGCAACTCTGTTGTGCTGACGAAAGCCCACCAGCCCTTCCGGCTGCGGCCCGTGCCTAAGGCTGCTCCTGTCGCCCTACGCTTGCATATAGTAAGGCCGTACCTACCACTCGACGATCACGCCGTGCAGTACGCGCCTGTGAGCGAATGGGCCCCGTCTCCCTCGCTGCTTGGAGCCGATCTGGCCAGCACGGCGATGGCGCGCGCGCACACGTGCGCGCACCCCGGAATTTGCCCTGACAGAAGAGCCCACTGGCTCTGCGCCGACGACGCGCACACTTACGCGTGGCGCCCTACCGCCTCTTTCGCCTAGTTGGAAGTACATACCTGTACTCTAAATTATGTAATTGGGACTGTAAAATATGTGACTATAACGTCAGTATAAAGCGCCGACGACGCGCACACTTACGCGTGGCGCCCTACCGCCTCTTTCGCCTAGTTGGAAGTACGTACCTGTACTCTAAATTATGTAATTGGGACTGTAAAATATGTGACTATAACGTTAGTATAAAATAAACGTCTTCCCTCCGTACCCTGGGCATATTCCTTTGTCGCCCCCTTCTCCACCTGCCCAACAGAGGCGGTGTTAAGTTGGCGCGACGGCGTTTCAGTATCGTGAGCGTGCTCAACTAGCCCGAACCCACGGTGGTTCCTCGCAGTGTGCATGAATGCCTGCCTTGTGCAAAGCTAGGGTTATGCATATTGTGAGGTAGAGAGACCACAAACTGGCGCCCAATGTGGGGCCATTGGCTCATTAGCCTTTGGCCGCTAATTAAGCTGAGTACGCAACCGGAATCAGTCTTAAAGGGACACTAAAGTGAATTTGTCAAGCTCCCGTTTTTGCTTGCACTGTGTAGAATGGCTAAAATTAGCACACTTTTCATTGTTTTTACGATTGACAAATCGGTAATTATTTTACAAAGCGCGAAAGAAGAAAAACTACCATGCGCGGTTTGCGGCGGCCGCACCAACTAAGGCTGTGACGTTAGGAGGAGCGGGTACCGTGATTGGACGATGCCCAAGGTGAGCAACCAAACAAGTTTCGGTTTCGGTTTCAGTTCTGTAAAGCACAACCGTTGGCGTTGTTGGATGGGCATTCTCAATAACTCAGTAACCATCGTAACGCGCTTCTGTCATGTTGTCAGCTGTAAAAATGCATAAAGATAAGCCTCCTAGGACGGCTTGGAATCGTAGCATTCACTAGCCGAAACCTACGCAGTGCATCAACGCCCTCCGCGTACCCGCAGACGCCCAAATGTCATGCGCTTTTCCCCCATATTTGGAGCTTGCCTCCCTCATGCCTGTATCGTAAAAAGCGTGTTCGCACCAGGCCAAGGGTCTGTTCATTCTGGCCTGTGCCCACTGCCTGCAAGCAGTCGGTGCTTATGGCAACAGCACGCCAACGAGAACTCTCTAGCGCGCCAGTGCCAGCCTGCGCGCGTTTTGTGAACTAGTCCGTGGAGCCATGAACGTTGCGACCCAAAAAAAGGTGAACTCAATATAGAAAACATCGGCGGAAAACGAAAAAGTTAACTTACAGAAAAAAAAGCACGTACCCGCGGGGATTCGAACTCCTGACTTGCAAAATACTTGCGGTGGCATATCTAGCACCCCAAACAACTCGGCCACGGAGCGGGCTCCGCCGGCCTTGGTAATATAGGGTATATATTGTACAACCAGTTTACACTTTTATTTAGTTTTGGCATTTCAAGCAGCTTAGGTGACTATTTGTTGTATTGCGCTCGTGCAGTAAGCGTCGCCCGAGTTTCCACAATAGCTCACGTCTAGCAATTGCATTTCGTAGACAGAAAAGCGTTCGCAGATGCGTAGTCGTGCTGCTGACCGCTGTGCTTGTTCGCCCAGCGCAAAAAAGTGCTTCCCGCACCCTAGTTTTACGCTGTACGGTAAAAATATCAGTTGATTTTATTTCCTTAGTACCTATATTGATTTCGCTGACTCTTCTCCCGCCTTCAAGAGGCCTTATATTTTCCTACTGGCGTACCAGTCAGCGAAGCGTCGCATGTGCAGCGCTTGTGTGAAGCGACCTTGACTTGGAGCTAGATACAGTGTACAAACTAACCAAGTAAAGAAAGGCAGATTCTACCATTGACATACGTGTCCTGGCTTCGTTTCAACTGAGGCGAACGAATTGCGACGACCCGTCGTCGGCCGGCGGACGAAACGCTGGGCCGACTGACTGTCTGAAGGTAGGGGAGCCGTCCAGTAGCGCAGCCAATTGCGAGCTCGGCTCCTCTCGACGTCACACGAAAACGCCGCAGAAAATGGGCGAGCGTAAAGAGAGGAGGACAGCATTTTCGAATTAATTTTTCTACTAAATAAAATCGCGTAAACGCGCCCAGGGTGGTCGAAACATGGTCTGGGGACTCCGGACTACAATTTGCGCAAGTAATCCCGCAGTGTTTACATATCACTTCAGTGTCCCTTTAATGCTTATCCGCTAGCTGCTGCGGGGACGAGGCGACTGCCCCTCCGTACGCAAGTATGCTTGCATCCCTCGTTAACGCAGCCCCACGGGGCAGTGCGACGGCGCAACCGCGCCCCACTGGAGCGGCGGTATACGTATTCCGGGAGAAAGGCCACAGCCGCCACTCGGAGTAGTGCACGCGAGATATATGCTTGTTGCCGTCCCCTGAGAGTAGAGCACGAACGTGGTAGTTGACGCGCTATCTCGTGCTTCGTAATATATCGGGATTCATTGTCCAAGTGTGACTTTAGCCGGCGGCGCAAAAGCGGGTGCCCGTAAAGGAGGCGAAATTGACAGCCGTTGGGTGGAGGAAGAAGGCCCAGAGTTGAGAAAGGGCGCGCGGACACCCCGCAGAGGGGGGCAGGCGCTTTTCGCGAACTCCATGCCGCCGGAAAGCGGACGAGCCTCGGCTGTAAAATCAGTAGGGGGAAGCGATGCCCGTTGCAAGGCGGTTGTATTGAGCCGAAAGAGCTAGTAGCCGGCCAGCAGAATGTCCCGTTTTGTCGCCGGATTTGCGATGGTCTCTGGGAGACAATTTTTTTTATTTGATTTTTTTTAGACGCCGAGACGTAGCTTGTCCTGCTGCGGGCGTGCGCCGAGATGCTACTTGTCTTGTAGCAGGCGCGGGAGGGGGGCTGAAGTCAGCGTGCGTCGCCGACGCCCCGGGGGACTCATTTCTGCTGGACGGTGAAGGGCTCGTGCTTAACTACGTAGCCACCGATGATGAGGCAATTGAACCATTCAATGTGGTAACCCCTTAAGTCTGAGTTGCGCACTGCTGCGCTAAACTCATGACCAACCATTGACCGGTCATTTAGGCGGCTCCAACGGTTTTGGTAAACTGAGTCGCTTCGTGACCTGGCCCGCGACGAGGCGAGACATTTTCGCTGTTGCCGATCTTGCCATGTCTGTCCAACGATGGAGGCGCGCGGTGGAAATTTAAACCGCCTGGAATTATGAAACCAGTTGGCAGTGTGCGTCCGTGGCAGGTAGTCGCTTGCGATTTGAAGGGACCTTTGCCGAGAAGCGAGCAGAGCTTTACTTATGTGGTGTCACGGGCTGACTATTTGGCGCTAGAGCAGTGGCTCTGCGCGGTGATGACAAGACACCCACGCTGATCTAGGCTTCTCTCGGTCGGCTCATCAATATAACGTCGCGAAGAGGTCACCTCAGTAATCACAGCACACTAAAGGGGCAGGTACTTTAGCCGCCCGTGCTGACCACTTCTTTCAGTCTCAGTCAGCGCGGCCGCCCTGGCCGCCCCAGCCCATTGTGTGTGGTCAGTTTCCGCTACCCTCCAGCAAGTTGTAAGCAAATGTTTTCTCTTTTTGTTCGGTTTGTAAAAGTGTGTTGCGGGGCGTTGTTTGTACTATCGTGTTCCATTTTATGCCTGCTGAGGGCGAATGCTGTATTTAGTACCCGTTTGTTTGGGTGATTATTTTGTGCGCGCGCTTTAGCGCACTGCACGTTGGAGCTGTGTTGACTTTTTGTACCATAGCGTGTAGCGTGAAGGCATTTTTTTTGCTTAGTTATATGGTTCTGTATGGTCCGAGTGTTTGGCCTTGCTGAAGGCGTTAAGTGTTACCTTTTTTTTCACGATGTAAAGTAGTGTCTCTCTTATGCGTTTTTTTAGTTATTTGTTTGGGTACAGGAACCCTCCTTAGTCTGTGCATGTAGAACGAAGTATGTACTATGGTTCTTTTTATTTACGTCTACGTAGCGAGAGAGGCTAGCATTCTTTTGGAGTTGCTTCTTTCGGGGCGTACGGTGTTGGCTGGAGAGCGAGGGTGAGAGGGTGGAAGCTCGGTCGGTCTTCGAGGACATCCCCTGCTCCTCGCGCGTGGGGGTTTGAGAAGTAATGGGCTTGTTTTTGAAAGTGTCCGATTTCGGCCGTCCGCGGCCCCGGCGTTCGGGCGAGCAGCGCGTACTGGAGGCCGTTGCGTGAACTGTGTGAACTGTGTGAAGTTGGGAGAGCAGGCCAGACTTTGGGGGACCATATACTCAATGCCAACGGGAGGTTGTGTTTTCCTGGAAAACGCGGGCCGGGCGTATGCTACGAGTGGGGCGCACCGCGTTGTGGCGAAGGAACTTGGCCCCGGTGGCACGAACACTGTGACACGCATGTTGTGCGGGTATTCGTGAGTGCGTGTGGTGTGTGCCTCTGCCGGCTTCAGCGAACCCAGCGGTGCATTCCGCGAGTGGCTTCGGCTTCGTCCGGTGCGGGCCGCCGTCACGTGGTGTCTCGTCGGTGTGGTGTAGGGTCCGCAGGTGCCCGTTTCTGGAACTTGACCGAGCCCGGAACAGTTACGCTGACTATGGGGGTTCAACGGCATGTAAGGCTGGCGGAATGCAGCCGGGCTGCCCGGCAACCGACGAGAGCGGGACTGGCGGCCATTGCGAACTGCGGAAGAGGTGCCCTCTCCAGATGTGGACAATGTGGTGCCATATCGGAACCGCACCATGCGTCATCGGCACCACGGCTGTCGTCCGGCAGCTGCCTCGCTCGCGCTGGGCGGCAGCCACCACCCGCGCCGCTCGTCGCTCTTTGGCGGGGCAACCCATCGAGTGCCACGGGAGGTATACACCTGAGCGGCGCCATCGCGGTCATCATACCTGCCGGCTGGCTGCTCAAGCCGCGTTTCCTCCTGGATGGTACCTTCACGGAGCTGCTGTCTCGACGCTACGGTGAGGTCGTTCCGGCACTGGTGCCCACCATCTTCCTTTCTTGATTGACCACAACGGACGTTTCTCCTAAAAAAACTTTCGTGCTCCCAACCGCCGAACTTTGCACAGACCCCGCGGAACCGCGTCTCCTGAATTTGTAGAAATATTTTCGTAGCTCAGAGTAGTTTGTAGCATGTCTGTGTCTTCTCTTTTGCCCTAATTCTTTATAGTCGTAGTATGTGCTCTTTTTGTAACCCTATGTAGCATAGTCTCGCCCTGCATGTATATATTTTTACCATTATTGTTATTATTATAGTATCGCGTTCACTGTAATCATTGTATATTTCAATAGCTTCATTTTGTGTATGCATGTGGAACCGATTATGTATCTCAGTGTCGCGTGTAGTTTCCTGTGTGTATCATTCGTGCTGGAGGGGGGTAGTGTTGGTAGTGTAGTTTGTAAATATTTTGTATGGGCTGGGGACTGAGACTGCCCTGTGCATGCATACTTTTCTACTCTTCGCCGTCTTTTGCTTGCCTGGGCGATGGCCGGTCAACTCTTCTCAGACCGGCGAGGGCATTTAAGGAGGGGGGAGTGTGGGGATCCTGACGCCCTAGCCATTGCGCGATCACTGGGTTTGTGTCATTACGCGGCGCTCTTCCCCTCTCTCCTCCAAAATTCCGGCTCGTCTTGGCGCCACTGTGTAGAGCCGAGCCGTCTCTCAAACTCTTCCGTGAGGTGAAGCCTGCAGAGACCGTTGCGGCGATAAAACACTGTCACGCAGCGGGCGCTCCGCCCTGGTAGCGGAGGCTAACCCACCTCATTGGTCCGTTTGAAACGATGCCCGAACCCGGACTCTCGCTGGGGACGCGAACGCGCGCCCTGCGCGGGGGTCCGTTCGGGGAGACGCTTCCAGGACGCCGAAGGCGTTGGCCGAAGGTATGTGACGCTTTCTTTACCAGCCGGCTGCAACTCTGTTGCGCTGGCGAAAGCCCACCAGCCCTTCCGGCTGCGGCCCGTGCCTAAGGCTGCTCCTGTCGCCCCTACGCTTGCATATAGTAAGGCCGTACCTACCACTCGACGATCACGCCGTGCAGTACGCGCCTGTGAGCGAAAGGGCCCCGTCTCCCTCGCTGCTGCGAGCCGATCTGGCCAGCACGGCGATGCGCGCGCGCACAACGTGCGCGCACCCCGGAATTTGCCCTGACAGAAGAGCCCAGTGGCTCTGCACCGACGACGCGCACACTTACGCGTGGCGCCCTACCGCCTCTTTGGCCTAGTTGGAAGTACGTACATGTACTCTAAATTATGTAATTGGGACTGTAAAATATGTGACTATAACGTTAGTATAAAGCGCCGACGACGCGCACACTTACGCGTGGCGCCCTACCGCCTCTTTCGCCTAGTTGGAAGTACGTACCTGTACTCTAAATTATGTAATTGGGACTGTAAAATATGTGACTATAACGTTAATATAAAATAAACGTCTTCCCTCCGTACCCTGGGCATATTCCTTTGTCGCCCCCTTCTCCACCTGCCCAACAGAGGCGGTGTTAAGTTGGCGCGACGGCGTTTCAGTATCGTGAGCGTGCTCAACTAGCCCGAACCCACGGTGGTCCCTCGCAGTGTGCATGAATGCCTGCCTTGTGCAAAGCTAGGGTTATGCATATTGTGAGGTAGAGAGACCACAAAGTTCATAGGTTGACTCGTTTCTCCAATGCACTGCTCTTGACAGAATGAGCATTCTAGCATATACACATTGTTAGAAGAATTGCAATTGAAGCTTGAATTAATCTTGTGAACGTATTGGCTGGCAGTGCTATTGACAATGCAATCCGTCTGCAGATGTTTGCAGGTCTTGCGTCTAGGGCGGAGGCAAGGGCTGATGACTGGTTCCTGGGAAGCGCTGATTTTGGCATGCACTAAAATGTCTTTTAGGTTCTTGTTTCTTCTGTAGGTAACTCTTGGGGCTTCCGGAAACGTCTTTTTAAGTCGGTCATTACTGGCTAGAATGGGGTAGTATTTCCGCAGGATGTTGTTTATGTTAGGGAGCGCGTTTGAGAATTTGGTTATTAGGGCTGGTGGTCGGGCGCTTTCGTTTCGACGTTGTCGCTTGAGCACTTCGTCCCTTTATAGCTTGGATGCTCTTTCGTAAGCCGTATCCAGTGAGATGAGCGGGTGATTCCTGCTTGCCAGGGTGGACTTTAGTTCACTAAGGTGTTTTATATAGTCTGTGTTATCACTGCATACCCTTCTTAGTCTGGTAGCCTGTCCTACAAAGATACCTTGTTTGCAGTGTCGTGGGTGATGACTAGTGTAATCTAGGTACTGTTTCCTGTCCGTTGGTTTCCTATAAAGTGTGGTTTTCAGTTTACCATTGTCAAGAGCAACAGTGGTGTCTAGGAATTTCACTTGTTTATCCGAGTACTGGCATGAGAACTTAATGGTCGGAAGCGAAGAATTAGGATGCGAAATTAAACTTGCTAAGGCACTAACGTGGCTATCTGGGCGTGTTGGTTTAACATGATTAGGAGAAGACAGCGCGGTTTACACACGGACACAGGGAAGAGTACTTGACATTCAGCGCTCGTGTGTGTCAAGTACTCTTCCCTGTGTCCGTGTGCAAACCCCGCTGTCTTCTCCTAATCTTGCTAAGGCTGTGCGGCGATGCTCCCAAATTATGAAGATGCCATCTATGTATCGAAGATAAACCTTCGGCTTGATGGGGAAAGAGTATAAGAGGGAAGCTTCAAGTTGTGCCATAAGAATGTTGGCGGTGGATGCGAAAGGAGTGCCCATGCTGGTTCCAAAAACTTTCAAGTAGTAAGATGAGTCAAATTCGAAATAGTTGAGAGTTAGAACTAATTTTCGTAAAGTAATGTAGACTTCCAACGCATGTTGGTGCCGGTTTTCTGCTAAGGCATTTGATGTAGCTTCTATTCCTTCGGTGATGGGAATGTTCGTATAGAGGGCGGAGACGTCGAGCGTGACCAGAAGGGCGTCATTGGGTATTTGCCCACCATCGTTTATTGCTTCTGTTATGCGGAGGAAGTGTGGGGTGTCCTTTACAAACGAAGGAAGAGAAGCCGGAATGTCTGCCAAATGGTAATTCATAAACACAATGTTTCCGTGGGGGTGTTGTTGTTAGAACCTATGGGCCTTCCCGGAATGTCAGCTGAGAACAATGCTTCTGTGGGGACTTTATGGATTTTGGGGAGGAGGTAGAAACGTCCTGCTTGCTTGTTCGTCGGTCTCATGAAGTGTAGTTCTGTTGTGGTGATTAATTCACAGGCCAGCAGATCTGTGAGAGTGCGAAGGATCGTTTGACTGTATTCGTTGGTGGGATCATGGCCTAAAGGCTGGTAGTGACCATGGTTGTTAAGCTGCCTATAGGCCTCATCGTTATATTTTTCCATTGGTAAGATGACAACGCTACCTTCTTTGTCTGCAGGTTTAATGATTATGTCCGTTCTGGCTGCTAGGTTATTTAGAGTGACTTCTGTGGGGGTCAAGTTCTTGCGTTTATTTGATTTCTTGGTTGAGATTAATATTTATTTTGATACTGATTTTATATACAAATTGAGTTCTGGAGATTCCTCCGCATCTGGCGTCCAAGTGCTTGGTGCATGGAGTGCGCGGTCATTGATTTCACTATTGTCTTGCTAATTGGAAAAGAATTCCTTCAGCCTCACTCTGCGGGAGAGTTCGGTGAGATCCTTGTGTAACTCGTATTCATTCACGTGGTTGTTGGTAGGGCAGAAAGTGAGGCCTCGTTCTAGGATAATTTTTTCGGTTGCCGATAATGTTTCTGAAATATCTATAACGTTGCTGTTATACACGTGACGGGGGAGGCGGACACAACATTCTCTTCGGGAACAGGTGTCATGTTGCTGTTACTCCTACTGTGGGAGCTAGATTCTAGATTTTGATTATTAGCGGGAGGGAAAAATTCCACCGTAGCAGATTCTGATGTGTTTGCGGGGGACGTCAGATGACTTAGTGCCACGTCTTCAGGCTTAGCGAGGACAGGAGGTTCAATGGTGCAATGTGTGTCAGGCAAAAGGAGCTGGTCACGTTCAAATTTATTTCTTTGTTTCTTGCACAGCTCGTGTTCTTTACGGTTTCTAGAGGCATCAAGATCAATTTTCTCTTGCTGAGTGAGTGGAATGATTTCAATCTGCTCATTTAAAACACAAAGTTGTTTGTCACAGTGCTCTCTGAGAATTTCTAGAAGGGAAAGCGATGCATGCTTCAAAGTGTCCTGCCATTTAGCGTCTAGTTCAGGGGGAGAACTCCAAGGGAACAAATAGCTTTAAGACGGAGGCCTTAGGGGATTTTTCTCGTTTGGAGGTAAGGGGAATAGGTGTTGAGGTGAAATGTGTAGTGTGTTTGTTTGCCGGCGAGTTTTCGAACCTTAAGGAAAGCGAGGGATTTGAGGGGCAAGGCGTCGGGTCCGCTCGGTGCAAGTCATTTTCGTTTGTTCCGAGTGGACCTACGGCATGGTTCTTTTTTGTTCTGAGTCTGTTGATGTTAATGAACTAAAGTCCAGCCTGGCAAGCAGGAATCACCCGGTCAGCTCGCTGGATATGGCTTACGAAAGGGCATCCAAGCTATAAAGGGACGAAGTGCTCAAGCAACAACGTGGAAACGAAAGCGCCCGACCACCAGCCTTAATAACCAAATTCTCAAACGCGCTCCCTAATATAAACAACATCCTGCGGAAATACTACCCCATTCTACCCAGTAATGACCGACTTAAAAAAGACGTTTCCGGAAGCCCCAAGAGTTGCCTACAGAAGAAACAAGAACCTAAAAGACATTTTAGTGCATGACAAAAATCAGCGCTTCCCAGGAACTAGTCATCAGCCCTTGCCTCCGCCCTAGACGCAAGACCTGCAAACATCTGCAGACGGATTGCATTGTCAATAGCACTGCCAGCCAATACGTTCACAAGATTAATTCAAGCTTCACTTGCAATTCTTCTAACATTGTGTATTGCTAGAATGCTCATTCTGTCAAAAGCAGTACATTGGAGAAACGATCGTCAAGCTATGAACTTACGCCTGAATGGACATCGGGCCGACACTCATAACAGTGCCTCCATAGCAGTCGCGCAACACTTCAACCAGCCGAACCACAATTTCGATCATCTCAAGCTCTATATTCTGCAGTCCAACTTTAAATCTCCAAGGGACCGGAAATACGGAGAATCATACTTAATCCATAAAATTCAACTGCCTGGAGCCGGCTGGAATCAGTGCTTCGAAAGACAGCTTAGAAACCTTACGGTATCTGAATCGAAAAGAAAAATAATCCTCTTACAAAAAGTGGGCATCTCCATTCGCAATATTCCTGCATGCCCATCCCCAAAGGTGATTGTTGAATACGATTTCTTTGCATTTCTACCCCCCCCCCCCTTTTTTTCCCCTGTCTTGCTCCTAGCCGATTTCAACATACCATGCGCAGTCGCCTCCTTCGACCTTCGGCATTTCGTCTTACTAACTGCTTTACACACACACGCAAAAAGGAAAAAGGAGGAAAGAAAGAAAAAAGAAAGAAAACAGAAAAGAACTGCTTGAATGTACCGCAAAGCTCCGCATGAGTTGCACCACGCATACCCCTTCTATTCTTGTGAGAACACTGACCTCCCAGTCGGAATTCTTCAAACTATACAAACTGTTGCTGTTTACGAGTTTTCTCTCTTACACACAGTTCAGTTACCTTGCAATGCACCCCCAAGACGCCCCTCTCGTCCCCGATTTTGCCGGAAGCCTCCTTTGAGGTCGCCCGGCCCCACCGCAGCCCAGCTTAACCATTCCCCCTGTTTTCTCCGAATCTCGCGTAGTCTTCCCTCTTTCTCTACTGCGGGGTCCTCTCACAATAACCACACCTCCCTTTCTCTCTTACTATTTCGCTCCTTTCAACCGACCGTTGACCCACTCTGCTGTCCTCTTTCCGGCGCCGTTCTTAACAACCTCCCCTCTCTCTCTCCAACTCAATCTGTATCTATAAAACCGTGTGCCAGAGATGAACCCTGATGCCTTGAAAAAGACAAGTCTCCTTGTCGAAACGTCGGCAGACGTCTGAGGCCGCTACCTTCTCCAAAGTATTATATATATATATATATATATATATATATATATATATATATATATATATTGTAGAACAGAGACGTACGGGACGAGGGATTCCGTAAGGACACATATCAAAGTTGCAGTCCTGATTGCCAGTGGTGTTTGGCGTTTTAACAGTGTTTTATAGTGCCGAAGGAGGTATGATTGCCTTTTTTTTATGCAGGAATATATAATTGAAAATTCAAGTCGAGAAATAATGCGCCGTTTTTTACAGAAGCGGGAATCGAACCCACAACCTCCGCATAACGCTTGCGGTGCTCTACCATTGAGCTAGTTCCGCGGCGACTCCCCTCTCGACTATACCGCGGGGTTTTGTATTTACGACTGCTCAGAGCCCGGTCAACCAGCACCGCCCCTCGACCACCGCGGGAAGACGTAGAACGTCTTTGCCCAGCGGCCGCACGTAAGACGTGGTCGGAAGTCGGGGATAGCCAAAGCCGATTCCCGCTTCCGGAAAAAACGGCGTATTTTTTCTGGACTTGAATTTTCAATTATTTATTCCTGCATAAAAAAAAGGCACTCATACCTCATTCGGCACTATAAAACACTGTTAAAACGCCAAACAGCACTGGCAATGAGCACTGCAACTTTGATATGTGTCCTTACGGAATCCCTCGTCCCGTACGTTTCTGTTCTACAAAATGCATTACGAGGGTTCTGGCTTCAGCCGTCTGAAATTGCCTTTGCTATACCCCGACTTCCGAACACGTCTTAACGTGCGGCCGCTGGGAAAAGACGTTCTACGTCTTCCCGCGGTGGTCGAGGGGCGGTGCTAGTTGACCGGGCTCTGAGCAGTTGTAAATACAAAACCCCGCGGTATAGTCGAGAGGGAGTCGCCGCGGAACTAGCTCAATGGTAGAGCACCGCACGCGTTATGCGGAGGTTGTGGGTTCGATTCCCGCTTCCGGAAAAAACGGCGCATTTTTTCTGGACTTGAATTTTCAATAATTTTATTCCTGCATAAAAAAGGAATCATAATCATACCTCATTTGGCACTATAAAAACACTGTTAAAACGCCAAACAGCACTGGCAATAAGGACTGCCCACTTTGATATGTGTCCTTATGGAATCCCTCATCCCGTACGACTCTGTTCTACAAAATGCATTACGAGGGTTCTGGCTTCAGCAGTCTGAAATGCCTTTGGCTATCCCCGACTTCCGACCACGTCTTACGTGCGGCCGCTGGGAAAAGACGTCTTCGTCTTCCCCGTGGTGGTCGAGGGGCGGTGCTGGTTGACCGGGCTCTGAGGAGTCGTAAATACAAAACCCCGCGGTATAATCGAGAGGGGAGTCACCGCGGAACTAGCTCAATGGTAGAGCACCGCACGCGTTATGCGGAGGTTTGGGTTCGATTCCCGCTTCCAGAAAAAACAGCGCATTGTTCCTGGACTTGAATTTTCAATTGTTTATTCCTGCATAAAAAAGGCAAACCATACCTCATTCGGCACTATTAAACACTGTTAAAACGCCAAACAGCACTGGCAATAAGGACTGCCACTTTGATATGTGTCCTTACGGAATCCCTCGTCCCGTACGTCTATTCTACAAAATGCATTACGGGGGTTCTGGCTTCAGCAGTCTGAAATGCATTTGGCTATCCCGACTTCCTACCACGTCTTACGTGCGGCCGCTGGGAAAGGACGTTTTCTACGTCTTCCGCGG